>SCDY01000230.1:0-99044 GCA_004143825.1 Drosophila micromelanica
ATAATGCTGTTTGTGACTTGACATTTGTCATTCACCTTGTTGGTATTTTGCTTCGATGATCGCTCGGTAACACGAATAGAACGAATTCTGAGTGGTCTATCAAATATTTTAATGAATCAATATGAAATTAAAATAAGCACAAAGCTTCTTCGCATAACTTGTTGAAATTGAGTTAATGTATAAAATGCGCTTTGCGTGTTAGAAGAAGTTTTGTTTACATGTGACGAATCTATGCTACCAATTTTCACTTTAAAACAGGTGTTTGTTATTGGAAATATTTTAAAGAATACCGAGCAACCAACCTCCGAAAGAACTGTTGGTAGTGTATGAGGAATAGCTAGCTAGCTAGTGAAAAATATGTGTCGTAACTTTTTCTGTCAGCAAAAGCAGGGAGAGTTGAACGAGGTCTCTTGGCACATAAGTTTTGTGCACGTTAAGTACTTTTTCATAAGGCATCGCTTGTTGTTGTCTGGGCGGGAATCCCTGCCCATATTCCTATGCCTTTGGGGCATAATATGCGCATGCAACAAATAATAGAGAATGGCAATAAAAGTACGATACATACTTGTGGGAAAGAATAAAAAATGGAAAAAAAAACTAAATAGTTTTTAGCTACTTTTTTGCGAGTTTGCAAATGGCGCGTATGCGATAGTGGGAGAGATGTGAAAGATGGAAAAGCGCATTGTTAAATTACTTTTGCAACATTTTTTATAAGGGATTTTTTCGTTTTTCATTGTGACAAAGTTTTGGGCACTAAATTAAGCGATTACATGAAGGTATTGTTGATAAAAGAAATTATAAATTGATATCCCAAGTATAGTTGGGCAACTTGCTCAGAACTTTTCAGAAATTAATAGTATAAAATAAAAATTTTTAGCTAAATTCTGTTTTACATTTTGCACAAACACAACAAAATTTATAAATTTAATTTTTGACTTCGAAATCTTTGGCATTGAATTATTTTAAAATTAAATCTTCAATACATTTTTATTATACTCGATATTGCGATAAGCACAAAAGTAGGTCTTGATATAGTGTAGAGGAATCTCTAGTTAAAGTCATATGCTAAAAAGTATGCAGTCAAAGATTAAATTTTGTCTTAATAGAGAAGGGGAAATAAATTGGAATAAAATATATCAATATAAAATATAATTAAATATTGTACAAATATCAATAATTTATAACAAATAAGTTATAAAAATAAATATTTTATATGTATTAAAGACCATACAAATATTAAACATAAATTGTAACCAGTAAATTAAAATCTAAGAGATAGTTTCAGAGCCGCTTCATCTAAAAATTTCATTTATTGCCGTACATTCGATTTACATCTCAAACATTTTGTATTTACTTGAGCACTTGAATTGCCCGTCGCCAGTTTACTAACTTATATATGGAATTACCTACTTGACAGCCACATAGTTCCCAATAAATGTGTATATGTTTATTGCATTTGAAAAAAGTTGCAAAGGGAAGCTCTTTTGGCTATAGAAGAAAAGTTAACTTCTTTTCTTTGGAATTTTTCGTTGAACTTTGGCCGAGACGCCGCTTGGAGCCACTTTGCTTGCCTCGCACGTAGCGTCATTTTTGACATTTAATTATGGTTGCCTGCTGAAGAGTACAGTTCTCGAATACGAGTGCGAGTGCGAGTGCGAGTACTCGAGCTAGTGTTCACATTCGTATTGTGTTGGGTCCTTATGTGAAGCTAGTAAGCTGTAAACTCGATTTCATGGCCCGTCTAAAAGGTGCTGCCATTGCTCCAATGTTGCCACTGCGGCAGGTAACTTGACGCATCTCCAATGCGTGCTACGTGTGCATCCTCCGGCAGCTGTCTATGGCCAAATCCCCTTTCCCGATCCCCGATCCAGGTCTGGCTGGACGTGCGTTGTCAAAACTGCCGCTTCATTTTTTTGCCATAAAAATAAAGGAATAAAAATCGCTCAGTTACGTTGGCTTTTCTTTGTGGAGACTCTGCAGCTGGACAAAGCTGTCCATGCTGGCGATTTATGGAAAAAATCGCCGCACGTGACGTGAAATGGCAAAGGATTTTGGGTCCGCAATGCACTACACTCAACTGGCCACTGGACAATTGCGTCTAAATTAATTATCAAGGATAACAGCGCATAAGGCTCGCAGTCGCATTGTGTCCAGCGTCTGTTGCTTTGGCTAATTCAATTATGTGAGCCGGCGGGTAGCTGAGAAATTAAAAACGGCTTAAGCCAAGTTAATGCGGACTTAAGCGCGTTAATTAAAAGCCAGTTGATATGTTCATGCAACCTACCCGTTACTTTGTGCCCCGTGCCCCAAACGTTTTCCAACACCAGCTGCACTTGCAGCAGGTTAAAGGTTTAGGGGAACTTCAACCCCCCACCCCAAGAAAAATGTTGCCTTAAAGCGTAAGCTGTCTTACGGCAGGCCAATAAAATTGCCCGCTAAAATCACGAACTGCGAATCTCTTGAGAATAATTTGAAGCATAGAAAAAGCCAAAGATGCCGCCACGGAATCCGCCACATTAAAATATGATGAGCTCGGAATAACGGAAACGAACAAATGAAAAACAAAGTTCATAAAAATGCTGTAAAGAAACGCAGAGCAAGAGCCAACGCCAACTGGCAAGGTGTGTGTGCGCGGTGTGTGTGGGTGGGAGGTGAGCCAGAAGGGCGAGAGTCAGTCCAAAAAATAATCAACATAAAAAAGAAAATAATTTGCAATATTATCAGGGACTGCCGCACAGTGGAATACAAAATATGGCAAATATATACAAATAAAATGTGCATATCGAGTGTAAGAAAAATAAATGTAAGCGTTGGTTAGTTATTTCAAAAGCTTAAATTTAAATTGATAAATATATGTTCCGATCTAGAACTGTATTTTTATGGTTGTTATATAACGTTAAGTCACAGCATTTTATTTTAAATATTTAGTTAGCTTAATTGACGCTTGAATAAAATCTTTCTTTAAAACATTTAGTTTACAAATATATATTAACTTATATAAGTTTATATTAACTTATATAAGTTTATATATATAAATAGTTACACATATAGAAATTTAAATTTTCCCTAAAACCGATTTTTTAGATTTCACAAATATTTCATAGGCAACAAATATTTTAAGGACTAATTTATAAGATAAATTCGATACTTAAAAAAAAAAGTACTTTTAAGAAATTTAAAAGAAATTTTGGGATTTATTTTAAATTAATTGCTTTAAATATTTCTAAAAACACCTTAAATATCTAGTAATCATCATAAAAAATAACAAAATTTAAATATTTGTAAAAGTATTTATTGGTTTTTTGGCAGTTTGCCATACATTTTGGCTTTTCATAACCACTGTGCCCTGGATTATTGTGCCCCGCCCAGTTTGCAACAGTTGAACAAGCTCTGATTCCCAGTTTTCGTTGGACTGTAATTGAAGTTAGGTCCGCTCTCAAACAAAATGCAAATTAAATTTGGTTTTAATCAAGCACACGTTTCAAACCACAAACAAGAAAAAAATAATAACAATATGAAAAAAAAAATAAATAACAACAAATTTTTTAGCGGGGGTCGCTTCAGGGTCGCTTGGGTCGCTTGAGGCCGCTTGGCGCGTGGCCCCGTTGAGCGGCACAGGCAAAGGCAAAGGCAACGGCAAAGGGGAATCAATTAAAGGGCCGCATTTCGAATACAAAACGCATTTTGTTGACCTCCAAGTCGACAAAAATCAATTATCCGCTGTCCACTCGACACACTCGGCGCTCGAGCAGAAGACAAAACGTGATCACAGCTTCATCAATTCTCCAAGCTTTGTGCATCCACACGCTAAACAAAACCAAAAACAAAAAAGTGGCAAAAGAAAACCGGTTCGCCAAAGCGATTTAGATAGCCCAGTTGGTCAGTCGATCAAGTTCAAAGTCATTTGGGTGCTTCCGTCGCCGCTGGCACTGAAAGATCTGCGATCTGAAGATTAACTATATAAAGCGTTGCACTCACCAAAACCAACAGCACACTGCGTTTGCCGATCGTCGCACCAACAACGCCACATCATGGTAAGCACCCCCTCCACAGTGGTCTCTCGATAAGAGAGCTAATGCCGTGACTTCTCTTGCAGAAATTCCTGATCATTGCCGTTGCCTTTTTGGCCTGCGCCTTTGCCGATGTTTCGGAGCTGGCCCAGCCCGGCTACGATTACCCACAGCCGGCACCACTCGCACCTGCACCAGTTCCGGAGTACATTCCCCCAGCACCACCAGCACCCGTACCGGAATACATTCCCCCAGCACCAGCGGCACCCGCACCGGAATACATTCCCCCAGCACCTCTGGCTGCCCCCGCCGATGCCTACATTCCGCCCGCTGCCGCGGAGCCCGTTCTCGAGGAGATCGAGCAGCCCGCTGAGGATGGCTACCGTTACAAAACTGTCCGTCGTCGTGTCTTCCGTCACCGCAACTAAACGAGATTTCGACTTAATTTGAGGAGAGTCTTGTTTGTTTTTTGTTAACATCGCTCGACTCGCCAGTGTTGGAATGTGACCCAAAGCAAATGTAGAGTGCACTAGATGAGATTGTAACTGTAAAACTGTTGTCTTGTATTTTCTTTGATACCCATCAAAGGATCTTAAACAGGATGCTGTAACTAATGTAAAGTACTAGCTGTAAGAATATATGAAAATCATAAAAAATCATAAATTGCATCGAATCTTTTTTTCTTTAATCAGAATATGGCAAATAATAAGTTTGTATTGTTTCTAAATTTAATAGAAAATGTTTTAGGCAAGTTTAAGATTACTTGTAATTTTCCTTAGTTTTCATGTTATATATGTCTTGGAAATGTTACTAAATACCTCCTTCAAAAATAGCATGAAAATAATCTTTATGCGTCTCTAATATAGTATATTATATTATATTATATTATATTATATTATATTATATTATATTATATTATATTATATTATATTATATTATATTATATTATATTATATTATTCGTATACATTTATTAGCAACAAAGACCTTTAGGCAAATTATGTTTATATTTCAGTTGACTTGATGAATCAGACAACATATTTAAATAACCATTTTATGATCGTGCTCATGAATATGTCCAAATGATGGTCAGTTCTCGTTGTTTATTTGCTGTCCTGCACACAGGCACACATTTGGCAAAGATTTTAGTGTCAGCTCCATAAACAACTCAATATTCCATTCATTGTCCGAGCACTTCCTTCCACTCCCCCCCGCTGCCTGCTGAGTGGCTGGCATCGATAGGTCGCGTCCTGTTCGCAGTCGTCGTTTATAAAACGCTTAACATTCGTGACATATTTCGCATTTGGCTGTGCGTCGTGCACAGAAATTTATAGACTTTATCCATTAGGAAAACAATTACGACTGCAAACAATGGCTGGCCAATGTCCACTGGTGGCCAGCGGACTCCCTAGCCCGACCATATGTTGCGATTGCGATTGGGATGTTGCCATCCTCGACTTTGACTTTGGCTCCGACTCGCGACCGAGTCCGGCTTCAGCTCAATTCAGCTCCGTCTTCATCTTTGTTTAGGTTCATTGTCCTTGTCGGCGCGTTAGAAAAAATATATATTTTCTTATTATTTTGCCGCAGAATATGCGACTTGCCACATCGGGGTCGAGTCTCTGGCTTCTTGGCTGCCGCTGCTGCAACACAAATCCAATTACCTTCAAAATAATAAACTTATGTACATACCAAAAGCAAAAGCAAATGCCAAAGCTGAGCGTGCGGCTGAGCAGGGGACAGCTCCCTCACATTATTCCCACACACACAGATACACACACTCACACACACACCACTCACATTTGCTTTATCAACTGTTGATAGACTCCATGGGGAATTTTCGTATGTCACACGATGGCGACAAAGGCGCCTGCGGCCTCCAACTGCAGGCTGAAGGGCTAGCGAGAGGCGTGGCAGGGGGCAGACAAGGGAGCGTTGTCTGTCGCAGTTTTGTTTTCCACCAGTACTGGCCTTATAGGGGTATACTTTGTTGAAATGCTTAAAGAAACTAAGAAAAACTCTGCATAATATATGGAAAAGATAGAAATGGTCGAACTTGAGGACCAATATCAACTTTTTAAGAAAACTAAAATATGAAACAAATAATAAGTCGTATTTTGAGTCTAAATAATAATTGACAAGCGTTTTCTAAAATAAGTAATTGAACTGTAATAATAAGATCAGTAAAAATAAATTTAATAACAAATATTGTCATCAATTTTAATAATAACAAGGCTTACTATGTAGTTTTACTGCATTAACCAAACTTTTTAAATATCTAAATGAATTTATTTTATTTAATTTTCTTGTCAATTGCTTGAATTTATATATAATTGTTTTACTATTAATTTCTTCAAATTTCTCTATTTTATTTTTCTTTGAACAGGTACAAATCGTAGTTAAGAAGATTTAATAATAAGTTTGTTGATTACAAATTAGTCAAAAAGTACGATTAAAGTTTGCTTAAAAATGATCTCGTAATATTTTGTGGCCTGGCTTAACTACAAAGAGCAATGCTCTCACTTTATCTAGTTAACGACTTTTTTTTTGTTTTTGTGTGAAGGTAATTTGTTAGGCCATGATTAAATTGGCTAGTTAATTATGTAATTTTATTGGTACTAGTTAGTGGGTGTCTGGTAGTCAAGTAGTCCCATGCTTGATGATTTTGTGCTGATTTTGTTGTTGTTCCGTTTGCACTCATTGATCCCCACTGTCCTGCGACGTCCTGTCTGCTGATTTTCACAGCTTGTTTGCTGCTCATTATTCGCCTGGCAGCAAAATGCACGAGCGCAAAATAATTTCGCCACTTGCATGTCATCAGCATAAACTGGGTGCAAAATATGTGGCATCCATTGGCGACGGCCACGGCGAGGACCAAAGGAAATTTGTTTTAGAGCAAAGTCAACAGCAATTGGCCAAATGACTTGTAAGGGTTTCTGCCATGTCACAGCAGATACGGCTGGAAGCCGAGCGAAACGGAGAGAATGCCGGAGGGCGAGAGGTGGTGAAGAGAGACGAACGAAAGCACAAGAATATGAACTGTTGGAAGTCCGTAGACCGACGCAGGACTGCGCCTCATATCCTTTCTGGCTGGCGAGCAGTTTATTGAATTCGCATATTTTCCCATTTTGCATTATGGCTAACAAGTTGGCTCCTTTGTTTTTTAGCTAGTTTTTTTTGCCCCTCATGTTGTTTGATTTTGTAATCGAGGATTTGTTTGTTTTTTTCTCATTTCTTCACATTTCCTATGTTTTTTTTTCCTTTTTGTGTTGGCTACTGAATGTTTTTAGCCATTTTTTTTGGGCAGCTAAAATTGGTCTGGTCGTTGAATTGACCTTTTTACTGCGACGGCGGCCCGAATGCCGGTGACATGTGTTTGGCCTTGAGCGGTTTGTTTAGGGTTTTTGTGGTAAGCATATTGGATGGGCATGCCCATCGGGTCTGGCAATGGGCTGTGGCATGTTAAGTGCAAGCAAACCGAGTTCAGTTGAGTTGAGTTGAGTTGATTGCCAAAAATCCACCAAGGGTTGACCTGTTGGATTGCTCAATATGCTTCAAATCGATTTTGAGCTTGGACTTAAGTACGAACTGCGTTTTTCTTTAAACTGGGCTCCTTTATTTTGAGTATGTAAAGCATTTGTAGTTATTTATAGCACATGGTAAATGGATAGAACTGTTTAAGAAAATGCTTTTTTTAAAGTCTGCTACAAGTTTTTTTTATTGTTTCAAAATCGATTCATCTATAATTCATTTAGATCTATTCAGACCCAAAATTATCTTTAAACCTAAAAGGAAAAGCTAAACTAGGATTGAGGAATCAAAAAATATTCTCGTAAATACCGATTTATTAAAAAATATTATATAAATATTATATTATAGGGTTATATAGTAATATTACCTGTTTAATTATATACTATTTTATTATCTTGTTTATTATTATTTAAACATTGTATTTCTGTAGTTTACGTTCAAGATTTTTTACAAGTTTTTGTCCTAAAAGTTGTTTTTCTCCTCCCCAAATATTATTATGATTTCTAAATAAAACTTAAAATGTCTTTAGAAATCACGTTTTAATTTTATTTAAAACTCATAAAATTTATATGTATTTGTATTTAATTTTGTATTTTTCAAGTAAAAAAAAACGTTTTTGAAATTTGCTTTTATATTATTTAAAAATTTAATTTTTCATATATCTTCAACAAAACAGTTTTCTTGAAAGTCGTCTTATTCTTTAACTCCTTTATCACATTAGTCAACAAATTTTGTGGGTTTTCAGGAGCCGCTGCTCAGTTGCGGTGACGGAAGACGCGACGACGGACAGTCTTGTAGCGGTAGCCGTCCTCGGCGGGCTGCTCGAACTCCTGGATGAGGGGCTGCTCGGCCTGGATGGGGGCGGCGGGTGGGGGAATGTAGCTGTTGGCTGGAGCAGCGGGAGGGGGAATGTAGGTGTTCTTGGGTGCTGGTGGTGGTGGTGGTGGTGGGGGTGGCACGTAGGCCTTGGCCGGTGCAGCGGGTGCGGGTGGGGGAGGAATGTAGGCCTTAGCCGGAGCGGGAGGAGGGGGAATGTAGGTGTTCTTGGGTGCCGGTGGTGGTGGTGGTGGGGGTGGGGGAATGTACGCCGGGGCAGGCGCTGGCGCCGCTGGCTGCGGGTAATTGTAGCCCTGTTCGCCCAGTTCCGAGACATCTGCCAAGGCGCAGGCCAAAAAGGCAACGGCAATGATCAGGAATTTCTGTGAATCGATAAAAACGAGAAAGTTTTCTCTTGGAGTTAGTTCTGTAGTCCTTTAATGATCCGCTGCTGCAAATTTACCATGTTGAGTTGTTGCTGCTTGGATCACAAGTTGCTGTGTGCTGCTGAACTCTTAACTTGCTGCGGTTTTTATAGCCCATAGTTGAACCGCGGGTCAGCAACAGCAACAGCAAAAGTCGCTGCAGCATCAAATTAATTGCGTTATGCCACGCTATCTGTGTGCCCTCAAGTGCTTTGGATCGGAAGAGGGGCGCCCAATGCCAAGTGGTTGGACGGGTTTGGTGCTCCTCGCCGGACACCTCAAGACAATGCAATGAAGCATTGCGCGGTTTTGAGTGGGGTCAGCAGTGGAGACCGAAAGCTTCTTTAATTAGATCAAAATACATTTTTGTATGTTATGTTTTTGGTTTTTAACTATTAACATATGAATATCGTTAGTTATTGTTTTTCTTTTTGTTTGGCTTTGACTTTGATGGGGTCTCTGATATTATTATTATTTTTTTTGGCGCTTTGGGGCTTTTTTGGTTTGATGTATGTTCGTGGGTCACTCGCTCTATTAGCGCTGTGTTTTTCTTCTTCTTCATTTTCATTTTGTCCATATACATTTATCTTGTTTTTGACATATTGGCTTTGTTATGGTTATTAGTCGAATTATCTGCATATAAAAGCAAAATAATTTTGCTTCTTCCTGTTTTAAGATGAATTTTAATAGACACTAAAAGGTTTCATTAATATATATATGAAAATAATTTTTAGTAGGATTGCTGTTGGATCCTTATTGAAATTGATTAACAAATGTAATTATTATATTGAAGCGTAAAGATGTACTCAAAAAGTTTTTAAAAAAAACTGCGATAAATTAACGGAAAAATTGGTTTTATTTTTATTTTTTATATTTGTTGTTGAGGCAGCAAACAGGGTGCAGGATACCCTTTAATATATACTTTACTAAGTTAGCAGGTTTTCTTAATGTATTATGTCTGTAATTGACATATAAAAGCAATATAATTTGGCTTCTTCTTTATTTAAGGACTCTGCACATAAGCGAATTCCAATATGCACTAAAACTTTCATTAATATATGAAATATATAATGAAATATTTTGAAGTTATTCAAATTTATTTTAAAATGTATTTACCAAATTGGAGATTAAAGATGTACTCAAGACATTTTTTAAAGAAGCTGCGATAATGTAAAGAAATTCTGTAACTGTTTTTATTATATTTTATGTTAATTGCTTTCCCATTAAATTCTCGAAAGCTTGTCCCAATTTTGATTACCATATCAAACAAATTTGTTATAATTAACTTTAAGGTCAATCATAAGAGTATCCAAGCATCGGCAACATTAGTTTTCTTCTTTTGTTTTTAATTTTACTGTTTATAATGCCTTTAGTTTTCAATGTTACTTGTGTTTTTTAACATTTTTTATTTTTAATAGTATTATTTTCATGTTTTTCAGCTTACAGCTTTAGTTGATTTATGTTCAGCAAACGAGCTTCCAGCCTATGGCATCATTAAGATTTTATTCCGAAATTAATAACAATTTGCTATTTTCTGTTTTTCGCTCTCTTAATTATGGCTGCTTCTGGGCTGGCCAGTTAGTTAATAGCCAAGAATCGCATTTGCCTAATTTATTTTCCCAGCAAATGCTAGGCATATTAAACAGATTGTGGCTCCCAGATGTTTGCATAAAATAAATATCAATTGGGATTTATTTCTTACATAATGAAAGTGTATATGTGTCGTAAATCTTCTCAAAAAGGAAATAAAACACGATTATCTGCTGAATGTTTTAAGATGCATAGCTGCATAATTAGATCACAGCTTAAAAGTTTAGTTTGTATATAGTTAAATAGACGCAATAAATTCCGATCTAAATATTAATTCTTAACAAGCTTATGAAATGCTTCCTAGCTAAAAATTATATTTATTGTGGTTTTTTAAAATGTATGAAAAGATAATTGTGCACGTTTCTTCAGCAGTCTGAAGGCAACATCTTTTTTAACCCATAAATTGTTTTATTTATGAATCCACATCCGAGTTACGCTAAAGCGTCTGTCTGTTCTTAAAAACTGGATTTTAAATTGGATAAGCAGATTCGTAAAACGCACGCATATCAAGTTTTTTATTTTAATTTTTTCGTGATTTCTTACTGAACTCTGAACTCTGAATTAACTATATCCGCATTTTTTACCAAAGGTAAAACCTTGATTTCGCTCATAATCAAATATCAGAATACCGATAAAATAGCAAAAATACAGAAACAACTTTATCTATTAGAAACATATTTTATAGTACTTTGACTACAGGGTATCTTCTAGTCAATTGCGTATGATTTATGCATGCTTTTTAATATATTTATCTCCCCAGATTTAAAGCTGTTGTGAAAATAAATTATTTCCCATTTGTCCATAAAATCATAATGTTTTTTGTATTTTTTTTTTGTAAACTTAATATTTTGTTTTATTTATAAAATCAACTTCTTGTCATCGCCTAGAAGTTAAGGATCGATAACTGTTTAAAGACGGCGACGGATCACGCGGCGCACGGTCTTGTAACGGTAACCATCGGCGGAGATGGGCTCGATCTCCTCGAGAACGGGCTGAGGAGCCAGAACTGGGGCAGGGGCAGCTGGTGGAATGTACTGGTTGACTGGGGCTGGTGCAGGGGCCACAGCAATTGGAGCTGGAGCAGGAGCAATTGGAGCTGGAATACGGATGGGAGCCGGGGCGGGGGCAGCTGGGGGAATGTACTGGTTGACTGGAGCCGGAGCGGGAGCAATGGGAGCTGGAGCTGGAGCGGGCACCTCAATTGGGATGGGAGCTGGGGCGGGCACATCGACGGGTGCGGGAGGAATGTAGGTGTTCACCGGCACTGGAGCAGGAGCCACCTTCACGGGCAGAGGAGCTGGCGCCAAAGGAGCTGGGGCTGGTGCCACTGGGGCGTAGTTGTAGCCCGACAGGTGGGAAACATCGGCGTGGGCAACGGCCAAAAGGGCAACGGCGACAACAAGAAGTTTCTGCAATATAGAATCGAAAGGATTAGTCCCGATTAGTACAGTCCTCTGCAGTCCCGCTCGAGGATGCTCCTCTCAACAGTGCACCTACCATTTTGAGTGTGTTACTCGGAACGTTTCGATTGCTAGTATGTCTTAAACAGCCCGAGGCGGGAGTATTTATATGAAACTGTGAGCGGTGCTCAGTCCGAATATAAACGCGATGAGGAATTGCGCAAATTATAGGCTCTTAATATGCCAGAAACCAGAATTTTATTGTCAACAGCTGGTTACACACACAAAAACTAATGGAGTGTAGGGTACGCCATACGGTTGGCGGGGCCAGACAATAGCTAATATTGCATATGTTTAAGATACAAAAGTTCATATTTTGTTTGATAAAACAAATGATTGCTTCCGATTATTGCTGATTGTTTGGTTCACAGACAATACACTATACAATACAAAGTGGAGCATTTGAATTTAAACCTCTATTTTAACTATTTCCATAAATTTGTTAATTTAATTTAATTTGCAATTATATACATTTTTTTGTAGTAATCCGTGCTATGAATTGGTAGCATCACTAAGTTAAAATTATAGATTCTAAAAAAATAAAGCCGGGTTTTGTTTTAGCATACTTAATTTTGAATACAAATTTGTAATCATAAAACTATAAATTATTAAAGTTTTTTTTTTTTTTTTTAAATTAAATGCTACTATTTCTTTTACTATTTTTTAATTCAAAATTAACGACTTAAAAAAAAAATACATTTATAAACAATTAAGAAGTATTTAATATTGTACATATTTATTTATTTTATAAATTTTATTTTTTTCAATTGCATTTTCTTTATCGTATTGAACAGAATATGTGTTTGTAGCACATTTTAAAGTCGGCTATGGTCAATTTCTTGATTTATTCTCACTTGTTTGCTATTGCTTGATTTTAAATGTAATTTGCATAAAACATAAATGCTTTATTTTCTACCAAAGTCAACTACTGCGCTCAGCCGAGCTGCGCTGAGCTGCGCTGAGTTGATGGGCCAGCCAAAAGTTGTTGTGATTAGTTTGCTTAATTAGCTTTGATAAGGCGGACCAGTGTCTTTAGAAAAAGACTCGTACTACGGCCCAGAGACGCGATGTGTCTTGCCAAATTTGTCTCGCCCATTGTTTGTTTTTTTTTGTTGTTGCTGCTGCTTTAGTCGTTTTATGGCCCAGAGATGCTTTGTATGCGATAGATACAGATACAAATTCGTGGCTAACGATGTGAATGGCTGCAGGTCAAAAGTTGAGCGTGTCGCCAGTGTGACCGACGCCGGTTTCTCGTCCCATGTGTCAGCATGAAAAACAAATTAGCCGCCAAATGCGAGTGTGTGTGTGTGTGTGGGCGAATAACTTGTATGCGTGTGTGTGTGTGTGTGTGTGTGTGTGTGTGTGTGTGTGTGTGTGTGTGTGAAAATGTGAAGGACACGCATTTCTCGCTCTTTTAATTACACAAATTGCCAATGAACCACTTTTTGGATTGTCAACGCTTCAGTTGTGCCAAAAAGCATTTGAGACACTTGGGCGTCTCTCTATTGTTGTTGTTGTTGTGTCGCCATTGTGATTCGAATATATTTTCAACAAAAACTACAAAAGCTATGCAAACAAGCACTTAACCCGCTTTTATTTTGACAATTCCATTATTTTCGCAGCGCCAATAAACTGAAACTGCAAAATGTTTTGAACCCACCCAAACACACATACACACACACACACATACACAGAGACACATACGCACGCACACATGCATTTGTTGCTGTGGCACGTCACGCAACATTGCGTATACGTAATTTAGTTGTTTGTCCGTTAATAGCTGAAGCTGCAACGCATTCTGCACTGCAATGTATAAAAATTGACGGCACACAGCCATTGAAGGGTTTGCTCAACAAAAATAACACTCGCAATATTGCATGCGAATAGAGTGCTTCAAAGAATAACAAAGCAATATTGTTGGAATTACAAATTTGTATGGTTTAACAACAAAAAAAAGTAATATAAAGTTTGAATTCTCCCATTGCTATCAAACTGAGTGGGGTAAAAGATGATGGAATCAAGAAAATGAAGATATTTGTCTTGTAGCTTTTGTGGCTGAAATTTAATCAGATTATCTAGTAATGCTAAAAAGTTATTACTGTAAAAATTGTGATAAATAATCGAATTTAAGTCTTTTTCCAGAAACTACTTTAAACCACTAAAATTAACATTATTAAAAAAATTCGAAAACTACTAGTTCAGTTCATGAGTCAGTGAGTTAGTAATTAATCTTAATCTTAATTCAAACAATTAATTTATTTAATAAATAATAATTAATTTATTTAATAAATATATTTAGTTATTTATGTATTAATAAATATATTTATTTATTTTATATTTTAGTTACGGCTCCTGTTTTTTTTTTTAACTGATGTGAATATTGAGCTTGTACTTCTAAAGTGAAAATAATAAATAATTTATTAAGTCAGTTTTTAAAAACTATATTTCGTTTTTAAACTATAGTTCAATATCTTAAGCTATTATTTATGCCACAGCAGATACAGCCTTTTCTACACATTACCAATATAATCATTAAGAGCCTCCTTTCTTTATTTTTTTTAAACAAATATCTATCTGTAATCAACATGCGTTCACCAGTTCATTTACATATTTGCGAAGTTTCGTTTGATTAACGCCTCTGTCGATTAATCATTTGCTTTGATTCACAATCGAATGTGAATGCGAATACATATTTTATGTTGATGCCTCAGTTTCCTGCTTTGCCCGTTTGTTGACTTTAAATCAATTGAATTTTAGTCGCTGATATTGTTGACCTATCGACCTTCAAGGTTAAGCCCCCTTTCAGAACTGAATAGTTCCAAAGCTGGTAATTAATATTTTAAAACGCATTCAACTGAACTAAAGTCCCGACCCGAGGACGAGAGAACCGCCAGCAGCTGCCAACGCTTAACAATCGATTTTAACATTTTTTTTAATGCCCGGCGACTGCCAGATCATAAATTCAACCAAACTCGCCCCCCTGTTGTAAACTCGTAATTCTGTATATTTCGCAAGATAAATCAACGCGCGACAAATTAATGCTGCAAATGAAGTGCAACTGCCGTTCAGTGGGCTGCAGTGGGGTTGGGTGCAGTTCAACCGGCCATGTACAGGTGTAAAACGGGCACCAAAATGCCGCACTTCGATTCGCCGCCCCAATATGCAGTAACAGTAAAAATAAATGAAGGCAGTCAACATTGCATATTTCAGTGGCCGTGCGGCTGCCACTGCTGATATAATTACGCAGATACTGTCAATATTGTGTGTGAGTGTGTGTGTGTGTGTACTGGATACCGACGTAAGCTCGTCCGCCCGTCCGCTGCCCGCTGCCTCTATAGGCCTCATCAGTTTTTATATGCGCCGCATTTTCACATTTTTGTTTGTAGCTTATTTTTTGGTTTCCGTTTCTTTTGCATACTTTCGGGCTTGTCTGCCGCGCGATTATTTTGTAATCCATGGCGCCTAAAGCATTGATTACACATTGCACACCTGGACAGCTCGAAGCGCGATGGGAAAAAAGGTGATTGGCAGGGGGGGAGGAGGAAGGATGTATAGCCTGGCCATAATGCGTGTTAATCAGCATCATTAACTGCTAATTAAGTGCGGTTGCAAATGCAGCCAACTGTCAATTGTTTTCAACCACCGCCGCTGCAGCACATCCTCTGTCTCCTCCGCATCTCCCCCCACCCAGGCCTTTTATTTGCCCAGCGCCGGCTCAGCTGGTGAGCAAAGTGCAATGAGGCTGAAAATTGCACATTGCTCGATTCCTGGCAGATTGTTCGGATTTAAGCGCCACTAATCGCTGCTGCTGTTTAGTTTGTGTGTGTGTGTATTTTGTGACTGCCAGCTAAAAAGTGTTGGAAATCTTATTAATTTATTTCTAATTTATTTGTCTTGGTAATACGATTTTGCAACTAATGTTATATTTAAACTTTATTGAATAAATGATAATTATTAAAATTATTATTACCTTAATTTATACATATGTATATATATGTAGTTTTAAAAGCCAATGTTTCATATGCATTTCAAGTTCTTGCCTAGAAAATAACATATAACATATATTTTGTCTCTTTAAGAATTAAGGATCATTTAACCTATGTAATAATAATAATAACAAAAAATTAACTATTAAATAAACTAAATATGAGCTTAAATATGTTTTCAAGTACTAGCTAAAAATGTTGGTATTCTTAAATATCAAACCATTTACATTTTTATATTTATATGTTATTGCCAATTTTTTTAAACCGCACCGAGCATTCCAGTCGCGAATGCCAACTGATTAGTGTGGTCAAGTTCAATGGTCTATAAATTGTAATTGCCTGTCAAAATAGACCAATGCAATTTCCACAATATCCAACTCGTATAATTCTCTATATATAGTAATTCTTGCCCAGCTCTTTTCAGTTTGTGCGCATCAAAGCGTAAACGCATTTTAATTCATTTAATTAAGCTGCCAATATTTGACCAAAATGCAATTAACAAAATCAGGTCTGGACCGGCGAACTGGCGCTCCTCCGGCCTACAATGCCTCATGTCCTTTGTCCTCGTCGCTATGCGGTTGCTATGGCTAGGCGCAGCAAAAATGATTTGTTTTAATTACGTAATTAATTTGGCAGCTTTTTGTTGCCATACCCTGTAGCTACAAATTGCGTAAATGAGGTATATTACCGTCATACAATTATATGTAATCGATATCAAAATAAAACATCTGACAGCCAATAAACCTCTTTACATAATCTTAAGCTTGACGTCAAACTTGCTTGATGTGGTCGTCTTTATTTATCTGTACGATTTTCATTAAAATCGATAAATATCGAAGATAATTAATTATAATAAAATGAAAAGGAAAATTATGCACAGGGTGTTTTCAAGTCGTGCACTCTCAACTAAACGATTTTTTATTTTTGCTCTTTTTTAATTAGTATGCGCCGTGTAATGTGTGTGGCTTTTGTGGCTTTAAAGCCGATATTCGAACCCAGCAGCATGAAACCTGAGCCGGGTCATCAACTGGCTGCTGGAATCCATTGGAGGCAACGCCTCGTTGCAGACATTTCCCTAATCAAATCGTAAAGACGTCGACGATGTCATCGCATTTTCTTGTTAATTTTTCTTTCCTCGGTGTCGTGGTCCCATGTTCCGTGTCCCGTGTCCTGTGTCCTGTGTCCTGGCACTTGTTAGCGCAGCCACAAGTGGTCAGTGCTCTGATGAGGCCAATGTAGAAGACGGCCCGTGCTCGTTGGTGTGGGCGTGGTCGTCGTGGTGGGCGAAACTTTTGAATCTAACGAGAAAAATTTCCACATCATCAAAGCTCATTCCAGCCCATAAATTTCGTGATAAATGTGAGTGCATGCCAAATGCGCTGCGGCGACTCCTTGGGGAGTGGGCGTGGCAGCATCCTCAGCTCCTGCAACTCCTTGACTTCGTCTCCAGCTATCTGTCTGCCGATGCCGATGCCAATGCGGATACTAAGTTGATTTCTCTTTTCTCTCAAGCATGCATTTGGCTTTCATAAATTTCCAACTTAAATGGATGCCGGTCGAGTCCTGGCCAACAGAGGAAGAAAGAGAGAGAGAGAGGCTCGCCTTGAAGTGTCCATAAACTTGAGGCTGCCGTTGCCGGCAGCCGGCTGCAGCCGCTGATTGGGACTGTTGCTGATTGAGTGCGGCCGGGCTGGCAATTTGATTGGAAAACAATTTGGTAAAGTTTCAGTTTTTCTTTTCTTTTATTGATATTCTATAGGAAATTCGTTGGGGGTTTGGAGACTTAGACGCGGCGACGGTAGACGCGACGACGCACGGTCCGGTAGCGGTAGCCATCGGCGGAGGGCTGCTCGATCTCCTCGAGCACCTGCTGCGACTGGAGGGCGGGTGCGGGTGCGCTCTGGTAGACTGGAGCCGGAGCGGGTGCCGAGTACTGGATTGGAGCGGGTGCGGGCTGGTAGACTGGTGCCGGAGCTGGGATCGACACTGGAGCGGGGATCGACACTGGAGCGGGGATCGAGACTGGAGCAGGGATCGACACTGGAGCGGGGATCGAGACTGGAGCGGGGATCGAGACTTGAGCAGGGATCGAGACTGGAGCGGGGATCGAGACTGGAGCGGGGATCGACACTGGTGCAGGAGGAATGTAGGTGTTTACGGGTGCAGGTGCTGGGATGGGCGCTTCAACGCGCACGGGAGCAGGAGCGGGCTGGTAGACGGGTGCGGGAGCTGGGGCGGGAGCCTGATATTGGATGGGAGCAGGCGCTGGCTGGTAAACTGGAGCGGGTGCTGGCTGGTAGACGGGAGCGGGTGCTGGCTGGTAGACGGGAGCGGTCGCAGGCTGGTAAACCGGAGCGGGCGCCTGATAGTTGTAGCCCGAACCCAGGTGGGACACATCGGCACTGGCGCAGGCCAGGAAGGCAACGGCAACGACCAAGAATTTCTGCACAAGAAATCGCAATTAAAACCGATCCTCTAGAGATTGGACTCCATCATTTGGGGCTTACCATTTCAGTTATTAGTTGACTCTTACTCCACAAGCGTTTGAATAGCTTCTGTCTGCTTGGGGCTAGGTCAAAACTATTTATACCGTCCATCGATGAGAGGCGGGTGTTCAAAAATACTCCAAGCGAGCGCCTAAAACCTGATCATAATGATGTTTGCTTAGGTGTAGCAAAAATCCAAAATTTGTCTATTGAGTATTCAATATGGAAATACTCATTAAGGCGCGCTAACTTAGTTGTCTTTGGGGACCTGATCAATTGAGTGATGAACTCAACTCACGATCGCATCTTGTTGGCCATAGAATTTGTTATTAATTTATCATCAAATTGATTTTAAATACTGATATAGGATATCATCGAGAACAGCCGCTAACGGGAAATTGGCTTAAAATTTATATATTTATTTATTGTGTTTTTTGATGTTTGGTATTTTTATGGTCGTTTTTATTTTTGGCACATGTCTCGGGTCGAGCCGGAAATTTGCCAAGCTGATAAAAAACGGGTTTACTATTATACATTTTTATTGCCACTCGATAGTTCGTTGTTCTCTAAAAATTCTACATTCATTTTTGTTTTTAATTTCCAGATGATCTCTTGGTAGAACTAGTTTAATTAGTTGTTTATTGACTACTTTAGACAGCTTTCAGACAGCTTATCCAGGAGTTCGCTTTACTTTCCCAATCTTTATGTTTATATTTATTTATTTTTTTTGCAAGCCAATTAAAAGATTTACGCCGTTAAATTATATTTATACGCATACCATGTGATTTGTTGGCTAAGGCCCTTGGCCATTAATATTCACAAAAACCAGTTTCATTTGTTCAAACAGTGTGGATGTTTTAAATTTGGGTCTGGCTATTGACGTGACTTCTAAAAATTGAAATGGGTGCCGCTTTTGACAGCTTCTTGAAGGTTACTCACAGTTAGCCGCATTGTCTTAATCGCCTTAGCAGTTTATCGACAAAATTTTATAGAATTTAAATTGATGCGCTATATCGAAGATTTATTTTTATACCCTGCAACCATTTAATTAATAAAGAAAAGCTTTTAATTATGCTCAAAGTTGTTATTGGATATTCCTTGGATTCTTTGAATCTCAAAGATATTTATTAACCTCTAGAAATATAAAATGGGCAAATATATTTTAAAGCGATCTCAGTATTGTTATACAAATCTCAATGATTTGAAATACGAACTTCGTTTCAAACTTCCGCTTTCTGAATGCTTTATTCAAGATACGCCCACAATTGTTATGATAAATTATGGACCATAAGGATAGCAAACACGGAAGTGTTACATCAAAGAAGTCGAAAAATATGTTGAATATAGAAATTATTTAAATTTAAATTAAACAAGCTCGAATAGAATTTAACGCTTTGGCTGTGTATTGTCTTATAAATTATTTCCTCATAAAGCTCGGAACGCTTCATTATTCTTTGCAATATTGCCCATTATTTATGGTGATATTTTAATTTGCTGGCGATGAGTTGTGTTGAGTATTAAATTGCAACTACAAATTAAATTTATCAGGCAGTTTATCATGAACATTGCTGCTTAATTTTTGCTGTGTTACCAGCGCTGCCCAAATATTGGCTAGTAGATTTATTATCCAGCGGGCTTAGGGCTGTGGCTGTGCTCGTGGTCGGATCATTCGCAAACAAGAGACGCAACTCAAACAACCAGCAGACAAACAGATTCATGGCCCAAGCGAATTAAAAAAACTTGTTGTTAATTTTATGTGCAGCTACCAAATTTCAAATTTTCAGCGTTTTGTTTGCTTCCCATTTCTCGTACAATCGCGTATGTAAATGTCGATCGTTTTGGCCGCCAATTTATGGGCAAAGATTTGCATCGCTTGGCTTCCGTTGCGGATCGCTCTGCTCGCAATCCGATCTTCACAGTTACTCAGCTTAGCTTTGTCCCACTTTTCTCAAATGCAGCGCATTTGGCGACACAAAGGTGTATTTCTTTATTCAAGCGCAGCCAATGCAATTATGCCGCAATTTGACGCTCTTTTGTTTTAGTGATGCCAAACTAACTAGTTTTTTTTTAATGTTAGTATATTCGTTAGTTTTTTTTCTTTGATTTTTTAATTTATGCATATTTTTATTGCCCATTTGTGTGGCCATTGCGAAGCGCCACGAAGCGAGGGCTAATTATACCCCCAGCTCTTGGCCTTGACTTTGAAATTTAAATTTTACTCAAACGTCTGTCTGCGGACACTTTGCTTTTGGCATCTCCCTTTTTGGCTTCTTGTTCGCTTTCTTGGCCGTTTTGTTTTGCCATTTCGTTCATTAATTGTAATTAAGATTCCCTTATGAATTTATGTAAATGCTAATTCATGTTAATGCTAACCCATTAATTCAGTTTATAGCCAGTTCTGAGTAACTGCGGGTGGCGATTAATTAAACCTGTTGATTATCTTCTTGTTATACTTTTGATGATAACAAAAACTAGATGTCTGATATTCAATATGTTTGTTTATTGTGCGATCTGTTTATATTGTATTCCGATTTGTTTAGACCCTATGTTCGCATACAAATGAGTTATGATTTATAGAGTTATAATTATGCTTATACATACAGATGGCATATTATAATTAAGTTTACACAATACAAAATGACTACATTTCTGCTTCATTAGCACATGATGTCACCTAGTTGGCCGTATTTGATACTCTGCACTGATTGCTATAAAGGGGATATAATGCGATTTTGCAAATATTTAATTGAATATTTGTATATGTATATAAAGTAGATTTATTACAAAGTACCAACAAAATTTTATTCTTCAGATTTTCTAAACATAATTGAATATAAATATGATAAATATTATTAAGCTATAAACTTGATGGAAGATAAAAAAGCGATACAAAAGCGATATCGAAAAGCCAAATGTCTTATTTATATGTAAGCTTGTACAAAGAAAATTAAATATGTAAAATACTGAATAAATTAAGAATATTATTTACGAATATTGTATATATATTATATATACATATACTAAAAACGAATTGTTACACTTACAATTTCACAGACATACGCACACTCGTAAATCAACTTAAGAGGCGCGTAAAATTTGTAGTTCGTGTGTGTGTGCGGTAGGTGGAGCCACCTACCAAAAAGTGAGCCAGCCAACCAGACAAGCGCAAAATTCTTAATGAAACGACACGCATGCACAGTAAAATGTGCACTCGCCCCTGCCACGGATAGAGACGAGTGCAGCTGTATGTACTATATGGATGCTGTGTACGTACAGTTACAGTTAGTCAGAATTTGGACTTTTTAGCATTCAAAGCGACCCCCTCTTCAAAAAGAAAAAGAAGAGAAATAAGCAGAGCGAAGGAGTGCCGAGAACTTCAGACTGGAAGCGACTCGACGAAGTTGGCAGTTGCGAGGTGCTCTGCACAAAGGCAAACGGAAATGAAATCACGTACCAGGGGCGTTGTCATTCACAATGAGTGCGGCAGGACGTGGAGGCGAGGCGTACAGAAAGTTGCTGCAGTTGTTGTTGTAGTTGTCAACAGAGCCGCGGCAGCTGCCATTTTGTTCTGTCGTTGTGTGTACGTCTAATGTCCAATTTCAATTTGGACTGGCTGGCTGACAGCAGCGGCAAAGGCAAAGCTACCGCAAATGGCAAACAATGCAAACACTCCCCCAACCCCCAGCAGAACCCACATACTTATTGAAACACATGTGTGAGCTTTGTGTCCCCCGTCTAGTATTTCACTTAAGTGTGGATACTTCCACAGATAGCGAGAAAGGATGAAAGGAGGCAATGAAAGAGACCGAGAGAAATGGAAGGGAGTCTGTGGGTGGTGGTGCGAGGCAGGCCCGCATAAGTTTATTTACTTTTAACACGAAATAATAAAGTTTACAAAAGAAAACGTGCGCTGTGCGGTGCACTTCTTCCTCTATGCGTGTGTTTGGTTCGCTAACTGTACCTCGCACCGCTCAAACGGTGCTTTCTTCCTGCCCATTTGCTGTCACAATTTAAGCGCTCAAAGCGAATATTTGACAAGCTTGGGAAAAACGCCTATTCATATTTAAAGAAAAAAATGTTATGTACACATTAAAGAGTTTTTTAATTGTTTCAATTATTGTGTAATTATTGTGCGAATTTCTTAGATCCAAAATCAATTTTTGATAAAAAAATTCAACATTTTTATTTTTAATATTGCAAAAAATTAAATGTAAAATCAATCTACAAGACAAATTATGATCAGAATGTCATCAAACACGAAAATTGCCTTAGTTATGAAGATTTTAAATTTGGGAGCTATGCATCCGAGGTTTTACATGTAAAATTTTTCTGTACATTTTTGCATGAATTTCGCCAAAAAATTTAACTACCTCAAAATCGATAAAAATGTTGTTTTTTGTAAAAATTATAAAAAAATATAAATTCGAAATTTTAAATTTTGAAAACAATTTTTTTTTTTTAAAAGAGTTTTGACAAAAAAATTCATAAAAATTTTATATTTAACAATTCATAAATCTTAAATGTAGAATTAATTTATACGACAAAAACGACCAAAATGTCATTAAACATGAAAATCGGTTTAGTTTTGACAAAGTTATTGACGTTATTGAATTAGTTATTGAACTATGGATACGAGAACTTTACATGTCAAAATTTTTGCCAATATAGTTCTAATAAAAAAATTTATGATGTGTTTAAAAGATATATTGCATTAAATTTAAAGGAAGGCCATTTAAAAATGTCAAAAAGTGACAAAGATGTAATTCAACGCATTGCAGCGAAACTTTGAACTTTCGTCACAGCACTGAAAGAAAAGGTAGAAAAGTACAAAAATTAGCGACTTGCTGTGACGTGACTCGACTGCAGGAGGCGCACTCAGTGCCCCATACCTTGTCGCTTGTGGCAGCCCCCATGCCCCCTCGGCATTAGCTTTGTTTGTGCCGTGTTCCGCCGCTGTTAGCCATATGCCTGTGACAGGGTCTCATGGACAGCTTATGGATGCAGCCCGGCACTCAGAGCCAACTGAATTATTTAAAGAGTCGCTAAGAGCAAAGCAACTGCGGATGTCGCTTTGTGCAATTAAATGCGTTCTGAGCTCGTACGCACACATGCGACAACCGTTAGGAGGTCCGCACAGGAGGTAATGATAATAATTATACGGACCCGGGGCCACATGTTTGGGTATGTGGTGTGTGGCCTGTGCGTGTGCGCCTAATTACAATAAATTTGGCTAATTATTGTCTGGCACTTGCGGTCCCTGTAAACTTTAAGTAGCTCTCGCAACAACATCGCACAGACAAAGTTTTTCCCATCGATATGGTCGAGAGCAGCCGCATCCACAGCAGCCTCAGCAGCAGTTACACTCTGGAAGACTGGGGCCAATGTCTGGCTAATTGTCTTGTAAATTATGATAAGAAACTTTCACTCTTAAGCGAAGAGTTGGTTAAAAGGGTCAGTTGGGTCACCTGCATATGGGAGGGACGAAAAGTGCATACCTCACACTCGCTGAGTGGCATTTAAAGACATGAGGCTTTTATTCAGGGGTTGAGTAATAGCATTATGTGATATTCATATATCTTTGCGTGTGCAAGAAATTTATGAAATATTTGATTCACAATGTTGTTCGAAGGCTATGCCTAATAAATATTAAATGCTGCTGCTCCATTAGAAATTGTATTATATCAGTTAGTAAATGTTTTCCAATATTTATATTTAAATATTTTTTGGCATTTTTAAACATTAATTTTATGGGTTTCTTTATTCCAATTCTAATAATTGAACTCATCAAATTATTTTAATAACTTTAAATTTATTTTTCAGGTACACGAGTACAAAATTAATATCACATAAAAAATGATCAACATAACATTTTTTGTGAAAAACATTAGGATCCTGAAATTTAAACTTTTAGCGAAAACTGTTGCTAAAATAAGTTAATTTATTTAACATAAATATAAAATTAGAATTCAGATGTATCTGTTTAAAATGAACCTTCTTCAATAATTTTCTAGAAAGAATATAAAAAGAAAATTTATACACTAAAACTGAAGATAGAAATTCTTATTAAGTTCGGCTTCCCAACTCCCGTGTCATTTTTAAAGCAAACACGAGCAATCCCAAATGTAGTTGCTGTTATTACAATCCTCATCTGTCGTCGCTGATATTTTTAACAATCATTGCAAATCAAAACAAATGCCAAACGATTTGCTTTATGTGCAACTGCAGTGATTTGCCTAGGGAATGTGACTGTCAAGCCTTTCATTTTTTATTGCCCCGCAGCGCCCAGTGCCGCCGTCCAACCCACCCCCCTGCCGAAACCGTATGTCAGTGTTGCAACATATGGGCGCTTCATAAAGTGGGCGCTTCCCTCTGCTCTGTTTTACTCTGTTTCCCCTCCGCTCCCTGCTGGGTCGTTGTAAGTAGCGAAATGCAGTCAACTCGTGCGCCAGCTGAGCGCGCAATTTAGCACAACAATGCGATACGTATACGCCCCGTTGTAGCGCCCCAAGTAAGTCATGTGTTGGCATGTCTTCTGCTGGCTGCTACTGCCATTTAGAAATGCCTTTGTCTTGGCTTCGGTCCTCGCTTCTCTCTGCCAGCGAGTGGCATTTGTTTTTTTTTTGTCCTGCCAAATGCGCCATATTTCTGAGTTTATGTCTTCGTTTTCTAGCAAATATTTCCACAGACCAACATTGAGAGAGATAGAGACAGAGAGTGGGGGGTCGGGTAAACAGTAATGCATATGTTCGGCCTGTCGTCGTTTTGTTTTATTGCATATTTATATTTTATAGCGAAAGTAGCAAAATATACGAGTAAATCGTTATAAAGCTCACCAGACCACCCGTTGAACACTGGGAGGGGGGTCTAGAGATGGTACAACGGCACAACTCTTGGCCTTTTTGGCAAACATTCGATAAAAGTACTCATACATAAGCTCTGCCAGCTACACATGTGCCCCACACACACACACACACACACACACACACTATTCGACCCGGCAGAGGGTATTCCATGCATTAAGTTCTCGTTGCGCTTTTTGGGGCGTTTTTGGACGCGCCACAAAATTCAATCATAAAAGTTTTTCAATAATCCGCTTTGCCTCGATTGCATTTCAATTTGCGCAACATTTTTGTGCAAAAACTTAATTTTCCACCAATTAGTTTTTTGGACTATTCGATTGGGGCGGGCGAAGGGCGCGGCACTGCGTAATTGATGTGTGCCACCCCCCAAAGTTAACTGGTTTTAAATGGAAAATAAGCTGGGCTAAACTAATTCCAATTGATTTCATATGCAATCTATGATTTGAATGAAGGTCGTAAAAAAATAATTTCAATATTAAATGTTTTTAATATGCTTAAACTAGTTGGAATCTAACTAGCTGAATTTTATTTAAAAAATATTAGATATTAAATCAAAGGTTACTTTATGAATCTAAATTTTGAATTTCACACAAGTCTTGGATTTGGATTTATATGTCATTGTGAACTTGATGAGCTACTTTAACTCTTTCTACTTTCACCTCAGCTTTCATCCATGGCCAGCTCTAATTTAGAGATATTTTTTTTATAGGTTTACCCAGACTCTTCAGCTTAATGGCCATCGCATCATATGGCGCTCAAAAGCACATTCAGTATTTTTATTGATCCCCCGTGCGCACACCTGCTAGCTGATGCGGTATGGCGGACATAGTGTGCGCTGATAATGCTAATTTTATTCAAAGGTTATGCCGTTACAATCCGCGGGCCGAGCACTGTCCGCCAAAGTACATGAAAACCCGTAGACGGACAGCAACGACGACGTCGACGGCGACGAAGATGGAATGCAAGTACGTGTAGAAATTTACGAAAAATTACGAGAGACGCAGCGAAAGCTGCTGCACAAAATTGCAAATCGTGTCCAGGGTCGAGACTTAAACCAAGTCCAAGACAGCAATGGCAGCTGAGGCCAAGACGGGGCCGCGTTCCCGGCCGGATAGTTGCCCCCAAAAACCAACGCCATGCAGCATTTATTGCCAACGAAGCGTATTTTGTGCATTTGATGCGCTGCATAATGGCGCACGCCATTAAATGTCCATTGACATGCCAAACGGAGAAGTCCACTTCGCACAGTGGGCTAAGAGATATTTGAAATGCAAGCGAAATCATTAAAAAAGGTCATATGGCAAATAAAATTACTTTACTCTTGTATTTTGATAAACTGCTAAAAATGTCTCACAATTTATTCCGTAATAACTATTCTTATATTTATTAGTCTTATTATTATAATTTAACTAGCAAAAAAGTCCAATTGCACAACAATTGCATGAACATTGAAATTTTCACTTTTTGAATTTTGCACCACTGTTGCTGACATTGCCAATGGCGCATCGCAAATCCAAATCGAATGCGAAACGAGCGTAAATCGTGACCTGCAAGGATCTGCTTAGTTTTCTTATTAGCTGCGATTACATTTGATGTTTGTTGTTCGGTCAACATGGCGTATACTTACTTACATATACGTTATATATATATATATATATATATACATATTGTGTATGTGTGTGTAATACATTTTGTATGTTTAAGCAGTGTTGTTTTTGTTTTTGTAGTTGTTTTTGTTGCTGTTGTAGCTGTTGGTTTTGCACTTTGCTGCCAACGTTTTTGTACGTGGCCAAGTTGCAAAATGTCGAAAGTCTTCGTCGCCATCGCCGCATCAAATATGTTGAAAAGCAATTGGCAGCCACCACGGCCAGCCTGCCCTTCCCGCCGGCCCCTCTCATTTCTCGACCGCCCGGCTAGGCAGCAGGCAGCCAGCTGCTGACCCTGCGGAGGGGCATGTCTGCTAATGCGCTGCTGTTGGAATTTCTTCATTGAGTACGTGCATTAAATTTCAAATCAAAAAGCATTTCAACATATAGCCGAAAAAATGAAGAAATTCGAAAAAGTAAAACACAAATATTTCAAATGCATTTTCCGCTGCATACTCGCAGGCGCGTTCGACTGTGCAGCAATTTATTTGCAAAATTGCCAAGCAATTTGTTTGTTATTATCACAGACACTGCATATTTTAATTTCTTTTCGCTTCGTCAGGCAACATGCGCTGCAGAAATCATTATTGCCATAATAATTTCCTCACGCTGCTGTACACAATTTACATGCGATTCAATTTCCTCACTAGCAGCAAAAACCCAAAGACAATCAGCAGAAAAAAATGAAATGCAAAAAAAAAAAAAAACAGCAGCAATACATATCAATTGCTGCTGACAATTTCAAATAGAAAATGTCTCAGCATTGTGAGGAAAAAAATGAAAAATAAAAAAAAACCAACGATCAAACGAGAAAAACAAATGAATAACAACAGCAGCAACAACAACAACAAAGGCTGCTGTCAACGACAAGCTGCACAACAAAGTTCTGTGAACAAAAAAATGGAAATGTAACTGCAATTGAGTTTGGTTTTCCCCGCAGGCTTCTATCCGTGGAAGACCACCCAACCCCCCTACCGCAGCCAGTTGTTTTCCTTTCCAATTGTCAACTGTCAATGAGTTTTCAATTGCCGCCAAGTTGCATGTTTGAAGATTTGTGTCCCCAACTGCATTTTTCTAAGCCGCCAATTGGATTCGTTTCACATTGCTTGCTTTTGACAGCCATTTCTTCCATTGACTTGTCACTGGCAGCCGCCGTTTGTTGTTCCACACCCCCCCTCCTAGAAACGAGCTTGCCGCACTGCCGGAACGTCAGCTAATTCGCCCCGTTTGCGGTTGGCCAAATTGCATTGTTTTCGCAGTCAACAAAAACGGCTTTAAGCCTCGCCTCGCCCGATATTCGACTATCGTCTAGACTCGCCCAGATTTACAAATCACTTCGTTCTTGCTTTGCGACTTCTTGTCAACACAGATGAATGCTGAACGGAGGTGTGTCAGCAAATCGCGTGCTCGGAATTTTTTTTCACTGTAACTAATACAAAATGTTCTCATTTCGATGAAGGCGTTTAGCAGAAAAAATGTTACGCCTATTCAAAATCTGTTTGTTACAAATAGGTATTCTATTTTTGGAATCAATTTTAAGCATTCCCAAAATGAATCAAAAAGAATTTATTTAAGAAAAACTTTTTTTTAAAATTCCAATTGTTAAATGAATATTTCAGTTTAGGTTTAAAGTACAACCAAAAACAAGTTCAAAGTAAAATAAGCATTTAATATACGTAATTTATTTGTATTTTTTTTTTTAGCTTTTTCCGAATCTTTGAGTGAACAAAAACGAGTTATTGAAGATAAATAATAAATTATTAAAACAAATTCTAAGAAAAAATAACTTACTTAAGTTTTAATAAAGTTACTTAATTTTTAAAAAAAAAATGTTAATGTATTCGCATAGATAATGGTTAGTACAAACATCCAACCACTAAATGAATATTAAATGTGATATCCAGCTGTACCATTTACTACAATGTACATTCATATATCCAAACAAATATTACCGAATTTTGCATAGATATTGCAGGGGCACCTGCTGCTGTGCAAACTGTGGCAAACATCTGTCGTTCCGCGTGCGGAGGAGAGGCCTACATTTGGTCCTATTGTAACTGCTTATTGTTTGCTGCACTCGCAGTTCCAATTTCCAGCAATTTCGGAATTTTCCCCGCAACATACAATTGGGGGGTAGCCCCCCACCCCACAACGAATGCCACGTGAGGCGGCAGCGGCCGTGCAAAAATTTCAATTGAAACCATAGATGAGTCTATATCTTTGCTTGATTCTTTTTCTCATTTTTTCTGTTTTTTTTTTTGGCTTGTTTTCTTTTTTTTCATTTTTGCGTGCATGTTTGTGGCAGCGCTGCCAGCGGGCGGCTTTACAATGGGCGCGGCAGGCTGAGCTGTGGCACAAGGACGATGCAGAGGCCGTACCTCGTGCCGTGGCTTTTGTTGACATTGGCGGGTGTGTCGCCCACGTAAAAGCAATTAATTGGAAAAATGTGCAAATAGAGTCATGCAGGTGGCATCTGTTGACTTAACCTCCATTGCTTTTGGCCCGACTTTTCCAGTTCTTGAGTAGCCGCACTCCAGACAATCATTAATCGCTGCTAATAGGCCTTAATTTAACGGTATACATGAAGAGAGTGTAATTAAAAACGAAATTTTACTTCATGAAAATATTTTATTTTTATAAAAAAAAAAAAAATATTTACCTTTTTTTTAGTTTATACAATTGTTCTTTCAATATCTTAAACAATGAGCGATTATTCGATTACAAAAAAGGTTGTCTCATTTTTTTTAAGGAATTTTAATCTATACATATAAACCTATATCTATATTTATATCTAAAAAATAAAATAAAATACAAAATATGCCTGATTTTAAAATAATATTTCCTAAATTGCTTAAACCTAATTTGTTATCTTGATTTTCTTTTAGTTTTTTTCAAGATTTTGTAAGTTTATACAAAAATTACTTATAACATTTTTTTTATCTAAGCATTTCTAAGAGGATATTTCAGATTCGGTATACCTCGGTATATTCGGAAAAAAGGAACGTTCTAATCTTCTGGCTATTTGCACAACTTCTGGCAGCAAGTGAAAATGCAGTTTGGACAACTTTTAGTCGCTGTCAATGGCTTTTGTCTCGTGACGCAACGAAACTTTTCTAATTAAGTGGCAACGCCGAGCACGGACACTGGACGGAGGGTGGCCACTTGTCCGCTGGGCTGCTTTGGCCTATGCGCCGGCATTACAATAAACCGTTATGGGGCGCTTTTAATGACCAGTTGTTGGGCGCTGCATTTGTAGAGCTGGGCGGTTGGCGTTGAAAGGGAGGAGGGGTTGAGGAGGGGCAAGTTTGGGGCGGCGTGTTAATGGTTATCGTTGCTGTTGTTGCCGTTGTAGCTGCGGTTGCCCGACATTAGTTACAAAATGTCGTTAGCCAAATTATTTGCCATGTTGGCGCAAAAATTTTTATGGTTTTATCATGAGAGCAGGCGGGGAAAGCGAGTGTGAGAGAGTAAGAGTGGGAGAGAGAGAGCGAGAGAGAGAGCGTGCGAGAGAATCGCAGTTCCTGCACGACTAATTGCAGTTGATATTTTGTTTTATGCGCGCGCGGCACATCAACTTTTATATGTTGTGTCGCATTCGTGCAAAGGGGGCGTGGCTGCGGGTGGGCGTGCTATGAACATTTAAGCGATATAATTAACTAGAGCTGATTATCATAGTGCGCCAAAGCGCTTTAAATACTGACCCTTAAGTGTTGCAAGTGCTGTGAACAACACTTTTATGAAACTTGAGAAGTTGTTCGGGTCAATGGGGCCTAATGCATATACTTGAAAAAGTCATTATATAAACCTTTTACTGCAAGATTCTTTCTGCCCGATATGCGATTAGTTTAGAAATTATTCTGTGAATCAAAACAAAAAGGCAAAAAATAAATGTGTAGTGGAAATGAAAAATTTGTTTGTGTTTCACTCGAAAGTGGATACTTTTTACATATATTCTAAAATTCTTCATTCCAGTGAATAAACGCTGCAGGAAGTCGAACAAACCGCTCTTTGTTGTAGATAAAGCCACAAGACTTTTCTAAGCATTTCCTGCAATAACAGAACTATACGAGAGATCAACAGAAACACAGAAAAGTTAAGAATATAAATGCTAGCATGCTGATTGCTTGTACACCCTGCACTCGAAAAATATTTAAGTATTTCTAGCAAGATATCCTATAAGATTATGGATGTAATAATAATCATTCATTAGTATTTTTAAAAATCCTATATATATAAAAAAAATAAATAAATAAGCTGAACATATTTTTGAAACTGGTATTTTTTTTTCAAAAATCCGTCGTAATACAATACTTTGGAATATTATGTACGAATCAAGATAATCAAATAAGAAAAAGTTTGTTTTTCGTAAAATTTGTTACAGTTTTTTTAAAACAAATTTAAATTTTAAATTAAAAATATTTTAGCTTTATTTGGCTTTAGCTTTGATAACGTGAACTTTTTAGTGTACTAAATATTCGTTGTGAGCCCAATAGTCAAATCTACTCTATTCTATTTACAGTTTGCTGTCTTAGTATTTTTATTTTACCTCAACATTGGTTTCGATTAAAGTGCGAGGGGCGAGGTGAGCTGTGTGTGTTTTTGCTGGGCTGTTGCTGCTGTTCCTCTGGTATTTATATTATTGCATACCAGGGCCGGGAAACTGACTGAAATGGGGCGCAGCAGTTGAGACCCAGCCACATTTGTGTTGTGGTAAAGGAGTGTTTTAAGGGGTTTGGGGCAGGTTGCTGACTGCAACATTACGGCTACAAGCTGTTTTGGGATTGATATTTGTGGTTGGCAATTGTTGCGCTCTAGTCTCGAGTTTTGTGTTGCTTTGCCGCGATTTTCAAATTTGTATTGCATACTTTTTGGCATTGTTAACTTTTATGCTGTGGGCTTTGTCTGCTTGCCTGACTTATTTATGAGTTTTCCTCTGCTTGCCCTCGGTGGAGTCTCACCTGTCCAAGGCGCATTTTTCATGTGCCTATTTAAACATTTATTTACAGCTGCACTTTACAACCTGTCCTCAGTTCCATTTCCATGAATATGTGTGTGTGTGTGTGTGTGTTTGTGTGCGTGTCATTTTCCTGGTTGACATTTGCAAGCTGGTGCTTTTGGACTCTTTCGTTTCGATTTTTCAGCTTAAAAACTCATTCATCAATTAAATCGACGCATTCATCAAAACAATTTCTCCCATGTCGATGTCAACATGGCTCGCAATGTGGTGACGCACAACCAACAGCCACGTTGATGGGGCAGTGCGAGACCTTGGATAGTCCTTGTTGTTGTTGTTGCTGCTGTGGCATATGTGCTTATTCATTTTTTCCCTGGTGCCATTTCATTAGTTGACATGAGGATTATGAAGCGAGTTGTTGACACATTTCAAATCTGTTGGTTTGCTTTACATTCTGTTAAATAAATCTATCATAAAATAACCTACCAGTGATCTTTTACATAACCCTTTTATGCAATTCCCTTATATAGATTACTACCAATAATCAGTTGTTCAATATATTTTATTAAATTTTTTGTTTTATGTTTTATGTAAATAAATAACGTTCAATTTATTTTTTTTATTCGGTTGTCTTTATAAAAATAGTAAAATATAGCTGAAATTTTAAATACCAATTTTAATAACCTTTTAAACCTTCATATTGATCATAAAATATAATTTCTTATCATTTTAGATTATGGTTGGCTTTAAACTTTTAAATTGATCATAAATCTTTCAAGAAATATAAAAAAGTTATTAATAAAATAAAATATAAATTTTTGGAATAATGACTAGTTAAGCTTTTAAAGAGCCTATTTAAATAGCTCCAGCCTGAGGGATGCATATCAATAGAGCTCTCACTTGTTTCTCAGCTTTTATTTATTTATTTTTTTTGTGTGTTTTGCTAATATTCTCCTTTTTCCCATTTTTGTTGTTGCATATTCTTGTCCTTTTCTGCCAATTTTTCTAAAAGACAACTAAACACTCGGCTCTTAATTGCTTTTTCATGCCACAAAGCATATTTAATACTCGACCATTGACAGGCCGCCACTGACAGCAGCTGTCAGTCCTGTTTTGGTATGCACGGCAACTTGACGGCCATCGACGGACACGCCCCCGCCCATAGCCGCCCACACCGGCCATATCCACGGCACGTTCACGTTCAGAGCCTGCAAATTGCTCATTTCAAGGCTAATTTGTCAGCATAAAGCAACAAGACACAGAACCGGGCGGACATTGGCAATAACTTGTACGGGGGGTGGGGGGTGGGGGTGGGTCAGGCGGCTAACTTGATGCGCCCAAGGAGCTGGCGGCGACTGTCGTCAGATGGCGACAGATGCAAATGCCTGACGCATCTTCCTCGTGCTTTCCCTGCCGCATGCACTTAATTACGCCTCAATGTCAACTAAATAAAATTTATTTACATAATTTTAATTAAACAAGAGAAAAAAAAAAATAAATGAAAGCAACATAGGAAAAAAAAGACACCGCAAACTGTCAAAAGAAGAAATCAAAATCCAGCCAAAAGTCAGCCTGTCTGTCAGGGTCAAGGATGTGGCTGTCAAGGTGTCAGCGCGTAGCAGGAAGCACCTGCGCCTGTTTTCACCACCCCCCTGCCCCAGCTGAAACACGCACTTTGAGGGCTGTTGTAGCACTTCCTCTATGTGTGTGTGTGTGTGAGTTTGTGTGTGTGTGTGTGAGCTGTGCTCTGTGCATTTTGGCGTGCTTAACGAGATAATTAGATTGTTTTTGTGGGTGGGTGCCGACTGCCATTGCTTTTATATGGCATTTATTTTTTTTGTGCTCCCTTTGTTGTTGCTGTTATTGTTGTTGTTGTTGTGTGCGTCACCCTCGCTTTGAGTCTGCACCGTGATTTTCAATATGCCAGGCAGGTTAAACATACAACATAGAGCATCTAATGCCGCCTGTATTCCTTTGTTGTTGTCGTGGTTTGAAGTTGCGGCAAATTGGGGTGACAAACCTCATTAATTACAAATGACTTCATTTCTTTTGTGCACAGCCATCGAGGGAGTCTCTGAGGTGTGAAGACTTTCGCATCTGCTTGACAGTTAGCCAACTCCGATAGGTGTGGGCCACGTGCATTCAAGTTGCCCTTCACTAAATACAAACTTTGCCAATTATAAGCTTAGATTGAACAAAATAAGTCAAGCAGAGAATAGTTAATGGCATATCATAAACTATACGCATTATTTTATTATTATTATTTTGTGTTATATTTTATATAAATAATTTCATTGTATACCTAATTATTTATTTTAGGCCTAAAGTAAAAGTTTAGTTTATATAATTCATATATAAATATTATGAGAAAATACTGTATATATTAAAATTTGTTTTAAATTTTCTTCAAATGAATAAAATAAGAATAATAATTTCAGAAGATACCAATAACCAGCCCATCCTTGAATTAACTTCACCTAACCATACACACACCATGGGTTAGGATTACAATTAAATGCTTTTGACTAGCGACTGAGGTCCTCGCTTGGCTCTTTTGGAGCGGCAGTTTGGCTTTTGGATCGTCCTTTGGCCAATGGAGCCAACTCCCCAGTTGCTTATAAATTGTTCTATGACTGCCGCCGCCAAATTCATTGCAAATGTGACAAATATGCATTTGGCAACAATAAATTTTATGACCGCAGTCGCTAGCGGCGGCAGCCACCAAAAATATTTCACATCCCTGTCGCTGTGGCAGGCGAAGGAGCGAGCTGCCACCAAACCCCCCTTCCCCATACTCGCTGAGAATGATCCTCTGTTGGCTGCGCTTGCTGCTCGCCATATTCATATAAATATAAATTAGCATATTTTGTGGCGTCAGCGCGGCGGCTGCAACTCGCACACACACGCACACACACACACACACACACATTAAATTCTCGCAAATGCAATCGTAATTAAATTGTCGCCTGCCAAAGTTGCCAACATAAACAAAACTACACTTGTTCAAATTCAAGTCAAAAGTGCCTGAATAGAAGATACCCTGTACTTCAATCTGTTAAATAAAATTTGGTTGATCCGTATTGAAGAAATATGCATACCTAAGGGGAAATCTGTTTTTTAATGAAATAAATGTTGGTCATTTAAATATATATAAATAAAAATAATAAGAAATACATTTGATAATTATACAACAAAGACAAATATAAATATAAGACAATAAATTGAATCTTCGTAAGATATTGTTTCTTATAGACAGACAGACGGACGAGCTTAACATAATTGCTGATCATATTTTAAGAAATATATATAAACATGTACAGGGTATAGAAGGAGAATTGTACAAAAAAACAAACATTTAAAAACTGAAAGAGAAAAATGTCAACGTTAGATTTTATTGCCATTGTTTGTAATTTAATTTGCTGATTTATGCAGGCAACTCAATCACAATTAAAAATGTCAACTGCGCTGATTTGTTGGCCTTGTTGGCGTCGCATTGTTTATGCCAATTTATGAATCCGACCGACGCTTGATTATTGCCAATTAGCTGCAATTGTTTTTACTGGCGCCGGCAACTGGCCCCGTAGCCCAGCGAAGGGTTAACATACGCAAAACTAAAAAAGCCCAAAAACCCAACTAATCATTAAGTGAGCTAACTGCTAACTGTGGGTTGGCACCAAAGCCGGGCGCATGCGTCAAAAGTATCTCAAAGTTTACAGGAGAAGTGCTCAAGAGCGCCTCAGCTGGCGTTGGGTTTGAGTGAAACTCTTAAGAGTATTATTAGATGGCATTTAGATGACGTCACACATATTTTATATGCACATGTGTTACCTAATGCGCTTTTTTTTATAAATTCATAATGCGTTTTAATAATTTAATAAATATAAAAGGTCAATCAGAAATAATTTTAAATGTTTATTAAAAAAAATTCATTTATTTAAACTTATTTTTATTACACATATAATAAAAAGTTTTAAACACAGAATTATAAAAGTTCTTTTTTAATATGTATTTATTTATTTTTTTATAATAATTGAATTGTTTTTTAAATATACCTATAAACCTATTGAGCTCAAATTATTTTTTATCAGATTTATGGTCAGCTTTATATATGCGTCCAAAATTATGTTTTACATTTTATCAATATGAAGTTGTTATGGATCTTATATGTTGCGGGCCCTGCAATGGCATCGTTAAGACGCCGCAGGCAATAAAATAAAGAGCAAAATGCAATTAAAATGTTTGCAGACGATGTTGGCGACGCATTGAGACACTTGCAATGCGCCAAATGTTTCGCGTAATTGCTGTTGGCTCATTAAAGTCCAAGTTCTGTGTGCCAGCACTCAGCCTCCTCCAACTCCCTCGGCGTCCCCCCGATGACCATTCCCCGCTCTTTGAGCGCAGCTGGCGTGCGAAAAGTGCCAAGCGGCGGGCTTAACAATGCGTTACATTCACGTTGGCATTGGCATTCGCTTTCGGCCAGAAGTCCAAGACCAATGGACGCCCCATGGAAAACATTAAAAATCCATTGCACAAAGCTAGACGAATAGACGCAGCGAGCGAAGTGGGGAGCGGGGATGAACGAGGGGTGTAAAGCGGTGAGACAGACAATTGCCGCTTTATCGTTACGCATACGCCGCGTATTTCATTTCATTTAATTTCGCTCCTTTCGACTGGCCACCGAGTGGCTTGCTTAATTAATAAATTGATTGGATTGTTTTCACAGCACGCAGCATCGCTGGTATTTCCAGTTTTTGTTTTAATACTGCTTCTATTTTATTTTTATTTTATTTCCCTTCACTTGTTTTTGTTGTTGTTCATTTCTGTATTTTGCTGCAGCCGAGTGTGCGGTAATGTTCTCCGTGTCATTCATTTAATCGCATTTTCTTGTACATATTTTATGTAACTCGTTCAGTGGTCTTTTACACATTTTGCTAAGCGCTTTTTGCAGTGGACAATGACCCTCATAAAAATAAAGCATATGTCTTTACCAAAAAAAACTTTTAAAAAATTAAAAAAAATTTTAATTTTAACTTTAAAAAAATTATTTTTATTATTGGAATAATTGGAGCTTTAGAAATATAAAATGTATTAAATATAAATTAATCCTAAGAATTTCCAATAGGAATATACTTCTATATTCTTAAGACTCATAAATATACCTTTATTTAAAAAAAGTTAACGACTGTTTCTTTGTTTGTAAGATTTAATTTGATGATGCATCTTTTCCACTTGTAATCCAGTTTGCCACGGTGGTGCAAAAAAGTTGCCCCAAGTTCATTTGCATTCATTCCGATCACATGAACCTTAGCATGTGCCCACATTTCTCTGTTTGTCAGCATGTTGTTAGCTGCTATTAAGTTAGCCACAAGTTGCTACGCGACAAGCTCCACCACAAACTCACACACGTATAAACACACACACACACATGCATATATGTGTGGATGTGGCATGCCTTGTTATTATGACCAGCAATTCAACAGTTATCCTTTGGCTTGGCTTGGTTCTGTTCCTGTTTTTACGAGCGCCACTTGAACCCGTTTATTTTGCATGTGTGCTCGTTTTCTATTATTTTTTTCTTTTATTTCAAGTGGTTGGGGCCAAACACATTTCACATGTCGCCATCGTCCTGCGCACTCATTTCCGTTTCCTGTTTTGTGGCCAAAACTTCAGTGCCGCAAAAACGGATTGTCTGTCCCTCTGTCTTGCGGTCCTCTCCACCGTCACCGCCCGGCTGTGTTTTTACTACAATTTTCATTTGTAAGCCACGGCCTCGTAAATCATGCGCTGACATCGCTACAGAAATTCTAGCTGCAGTTCATAATAAAAGATAAGAAAAAAACCTACCAACCAACTGCTGCGCCATCGGAGTTTCCAGCGAAATGCCTCTCAACGCGGTTGCAACAACGAAATTAATAAACTTCGTTGAAGACAGCTGAAAGATGAGCATTCTCTGAATGCTTTGGGGCACTTCTAAGTAGGCAAATTCCTAGTTAATTGCGACAGGTTTTTTTCTAAAAAAAATTCAATGAAAACATTTTAAATTCATTATGTAATTTAATTTATATATATTACTCTTAAATTAACTTAATTAATTGATTCATATATTTGGAAATGAATAATTTCTTAGCTTTTCTCTTTTGCCATTAAGTGTAACTCTTTCCACTCGCTTAACTCTAATTTAAACAATACTCATTTGCCATTCATAGCATATCATAATGCAGTCCGTACAGTGTAGTTGTAGTTGCATTAGAGCTCCCCAAACTGTTGCCAAGTACCTTGTTCGTTGTGAGAGTTCGGGTTGAGTGCCTCGCGCATTTATCGCAATACGAAAAGGGAAAACTATGCAACTCAGCTTAACTTTAATTATGCAAAAGCCAAAAACAAATGCGACTTGGTCCGCATGGTTGGTCTGAGCTGGAGTTGAAGTCGGAGCCGGAACGGGAGTCCGTTTTGCAGCTGGAGACGGGGTGGGGGTCGCTGTGTCTGCAGCATGTTGGCGAGAGCTCCGCACTAATTAATCCCTTTACGACTGAAACCTATCAAAACACGAGCTTAACTTTTCCAATAAAAATAACGCCACTCCACGATGCCAACGACGACACCAAAGCAAAAAAATCCCAACACACACACAGACACATTTACACTCGCTGGTTACCGCAAAGAGCACAAGGAATGTGCCAACTTCTGACCACAGCCGGAGCAGGACCGCGAGGACACCGGACTGACTTTGTGTCCTGGCTCAAAATGCAGCAAAAGTTGGCGCACTAATTACCAAGGATTAGTTTCATATTTGTTTGTCAACAGCAGCAGCAGCAGCAGCAGCAGCGAGGACTCGCAAAGTGCAACACGATCAGCTGCTGTGCGCTTGTCCTTAGTGTCCTGCCAGGCAACTTGGCAAGATTATTTATATGCCCGAAGTTTCAGCATCGCGTGGCGTCTGATTAAAAAAGAAAATCCACCAAAAACAAAGCCGAAGAAGAAACGTTTAGCTGCCATCATATTCATAATGAAATTAACTCGATTGAATGCGCTGATTATATTCATAGCACACATTTGTGGACTGACCCTCGTACCCCTCCCGCCCCCACCCATCGTCGGCGAGGGTTGAACAAGGCTTCCATTTGCAGTGCGTTCATTGAGGAAAACAGGCAGAAAATGCAAACGGATGACTTTTGAGTACTCTTTAAAAATGATTCAATAAATAATTATTTAATGGCATGCCAAAATTATTCAAATTCTAAATAAAAATTAATTAAATATAGTAAATTAATTTTTCTTTCAACTATTCATAAATAGAGAATACAAAAAAAGCTCATTCATTCATACAAAATTTAGATAAAATAAGTTAGTTTTTAACATTTTCTAATCAATACAAATTGTATAAGTTAGTATATAATTACTCTAAAATGCTGATTGTAAAGCTAAGCCGAAAGTTATTTACAATCAAGATTATTGTTTGTAGAAAGAAGTTAGAAAAGCAATCTTTTCATAATTTGCCAAGCTCACAAACAAGTCATTTTATCCACTTGAAGGGTATAATAAAACAAAAACTTATTATCCGCGCCCTGGGCACATAATCAGATTGCGAACTGCAGGCGAGTGAGGCAACCCTTGACCAAAAGAGCGAGCCACCCCGCAATCCTTGGGCTCCTTGCTAAACTGGACTCAACTGGCAGCAGCAGCAACAGAGGCTTGCATGTCTTTAATGTGATTGACCCTTACGCCTCGTTGCCGGCATAATACTCGTGTTATCCTGGCACAACAAGGCAGCCGCCTGCCATGTTCGTACCCTCTGCTGCCCTCTGCTCCACTTGCCCCGGCCCGGCCCCAGCCCCGGCCACGCCCCGGCTCGTCGATGGACTTTGCTTGTGCTCCCATGTTGGTCATCGTGGGCTTCAATAAATTATCACGCCATATAAAGCAATTAATTCTACTGCTCCTGTTCTTATACTACGGCATACTGGGGGCGACCGAGTTCTTGTTTGTGTTAACTTTTTTTCACATTATTTGCTTACGGTGGCGCTTGTTTTTATTTTCAGTATCGACTAAATAAGCTTTTAATAGCTTTTTGCGCTTGTTGTTGTTAATTGATATTTCCTACGTCATCGCTCCGGCCGTCACTTTCGCCATAATTCGATTTTCTATGCACTGCAAATTTTTCAATTATTTCCTCCATACTGGGCAACAATTTAAGTGCCTTATGTTCCGTTTTTTGCTATCCTTTTATGACACTGCAAAGTTGCTTGCAAATTACTTTCGCCTTCGCCCAGTTCTATGCTTGTTTTCAGACTACCCTCCGCACCTCCGCACCCACCCCTCCTCACAGCACCTAAGCTTTGCAAAGGAGGTGCGGCGTGTAAGCTTGATTGGGTTTTTCTTGCGGTTGTCTGTCAGTTTCTATTGCAGCTGCAATGTCGCGATGTTTGGTCGGAAATTAAGTTTTATGCTCCAGTTTGTAATACATTGTCCAACACTGCTTTTTTTTGCAGTTGTGGCTTTTGGATTATAACAGTGAAAGTGCTGTGCAGGGTCGGCTTTTTGTGTGGCTATCATAAGCTGGGACGGACTCTTGTGTAAATGAATTGAACATTTTCAATTTGTCAGAGATATAATATGTTATATAATATCTTATGGAAAAACTAATTTGAAGTCGGTAGCTGACTATATTTGCATATAAATGTTTAAAACTTTCTGTAGGTTATTACCATAATTTAGATTAAATTAATATTGCATAACAGCTATATTTTTATTAAAATATTAAAAAAGACTTTCTTCTTAGTTGCTTATAGCAAAAATCAAGCGCCAGTTTTATTTATGATATTTAATGTTCATAAGGCATCGAGGCCTTGCAAAAAAATACAAAGTATATAATTAAAACAAGTAAGATTGCTCTAGTCGGGACTTCCCGACTAGGAGATACCCTGAACCCAAAATTTAACACATACACACAAACTCGCGGCACTTAATGTGTACAAAGTTGGTTAAAAATAAAAAAAAAGAAATTTATTGACAATAACCAATGAAAAATGAAATTTGATTTGCGGTTTAGTGGTTTTATCCATGTCGGGGGCGATTGGGGGAAGGTATCCAAAACCTGATTGATTTAAAATCTTCGTATGCTTTACGCAAACATTTTAAAACAAGTTTGGTGGCTCTAGCGTTTACAGATGTAACGTTTGTTTTGTAAACAATGTTTAAGGCTTGTGTACAAACAAAGACTACGAAACGTAGCTGCAAATAAAAGATACATGTAACTTTTAAAAGTTCATCTGTCTCACCCACAATAACTCCTATAGAGTGGATTTCTGAACTATTTCTAAGCTTAATGATAAATTAAGCTTAAATCAAATTTATTTTTCGAAGAGAAGAATGTTGGGTTTGTGCAACGTCTGGTGTCTGCTTCGGTGTCAACATTTTCCATATAAGGATAGGTCTCAACTTTCCCCAGTCGTAACTTTGCCAACTCAACCGATTTTCATAAGGATAGTAATTTTGTTCATGGTTCGGTGCCTAGATGAATTCTAAATTTCAGTTTAAAAATAAAATTTTTTGTCCAAATTCATGTCAAAAATTTTCGAATATATACCATAGTGCTCCCATATTAGGATAGTTCTCAACTTTCCCCACTCGTAACTTTGGCAAAACTCAACCGATTTTGATGAGGATGGTCTTTTTATTCATGGTTCGGTGTCTAGATTAATTCTATATTTTAGTTTAAAACTAAAATTTTTGGTCCAAATTCATGTCAAAAATTTTTCAAATATATACCATAGTGTGCCCATATAAGGATAGGTCTCAACTTTCCCCACTCGTAACTTTGCCAAAACTCAACCGATTTTGATGAGGATGGTCTTTTTATTCATGGTTCGGTATCTATACTTACTTCTACATTTCAGTTGAAAAATAAAATTTTTGGTCCGAATTCATGTCAAAAATTATTGAATATACATTTTTGTTCTTTGCACTCTTGTATAAATTCTGTATAATAGTTGTATAAGAGTTATATAAAAGTTGTGTAATATTTGTATAAAATATAAAATTGTTGTGTGTTTACAGTCACTACACAAATGTTAATTCTTCTTCTTTTTGTAGGTTGTATAACAGGCATAACAGACACAGTTGCGAAATTCAATCACAGCATTAATCGTTTAAGTGTGCGAATCTGTATTAGTTCCATAATCAAACATAGCCTTGAAATTGCAATCGGGCTGTTTAACGTGCGAGGTAATAAAATGCAATCTGGTGAAACAATAACAATAACAATATGAGAACAAAGCAAACTAAAGCAACTCCTTGAGATACACACACACTTTATATTATATATATATATAGAGATACATGTCCAGATTGCTGCCACGTTTGTTCAGCTTAAATATTGACATTGGCGTCTCCGCTTACCCCCCGCTCTCCGCTCCCCTCTGCTGTCCTTCACGCACAAACGCACAAATTTGACGGCTGCCTTGGCGGACAATGAGCAATAAAATCATATGCCATATTGTACATATATAAGTGCACTCACACAGAGACACACACACACACGCACACACACACACGCACGCACACAATCGTGCAGCAATATAATTTTGAAATCAGTTAAGTGTTGGGCGTTCAATGGACATTGCAAAGGCGGCCCGCGTCCTACGCGTCCTTCGTGTCCTTTGCGCTGCTTTCGTTTATTGTCGCGCTATGTTGAGTACATTAAATGCGCATCATAAATTTCATTACATTATTATTATGGCGTTGTTTGCGACAACAACGACAACAACAACAACAACAACAATTGGTAGCCGTTAGTCAGATTCGACTATTTTATTGGTTTTGGAGCATCTCTGATCCCATAAATAAAACTATTGTGTATCCTTCTCGTCAAGAGCAGTGTCAGCAGCGACTAGCTGCAGTCCTTTGATGCGTCCTTTGCCCATATTAATGCACTAATTATGGGACTGGCTGGGCACGCCCCCTAATGCATTTTATCAACATTATTTATGAGACGACATTTTGTGCATACGCGCCGTCGAACTTTTTTCCTCATCATTTCTCGAGGGTCGCATTTTGACTGTCTGCTGGTCAATCCCCCCGAATCCCTCCCTTTCCAACCCCCGCACTGGCCAATCCCCTATTTGGCCGCTTGTTGTCTCAAAGCAAACAACAAATAACAACAAGAGTGGGCCACAACAATGCGTAGGAAAATTATTATGCCTTGCCAAAATTTAAACAATGCCGCGCCTGCAATTGTCTGAGTTATCGTTCTGCGGGGGCGTCGCTTGGCCAATGCCAGGGGTGGGCTGGGGAGGGGAGGGTTCAAGGAATTGATTGCTTGGCAGTGTCACTAAATAACAAATGGCAATAAACTTGCTACACAAATTTTCCTATAAAGATCGCTTAAATTGAATAAATTACTATTGAAGTTTAATTAAATTCTATACTCAGGAAAGTGAAAATGCAATTTGAACTGAACTGATAGTTAACTTGAATAATGATTTTGAATATTTGAGAAATTGAAAAAAAAAACATGTTCATTGGTTGTTTTCTCCTATCACATAAAAATATATATATATAAGCAATACGTATATAAAAATATATAATTTTAATCTTAATTTTAATTTTAAAATTTAGTAAAATTTAATTTGTTTTTCTTTTGTATGTTCTTTTTTTTGCGTTTAACTTGCCTTGAAAAACTAACTCGATTTAACGTCTATGTCATGATTATATATAGTTAATTTACTTGCCATGGCTATAAACAATTTATATTAGTTAAATCTCACCCTTTTCTAAAACTTTTATGATTCGATTCAGCTTCTGACTATCTTGAATATATTTTACTCGTAATATTCTATGCATAGCAAATTTTAAGGACAAAGTTGTTCTACACTTGCTATGAATATAAAAATTGTGCCCCAACGTCTGACGAATCGCCTTGGAAATTCAAGGATGACTCATCGTTTTATTTTTCCGCATTTCTCAAGGCCCAAAGCTGATGACGCGCTCATCAGGCGAATGCGAAAACCAAAGACATCAACGCATACAACTTGTCACAATCTAGGCGAATGCCATAAAAATAAAATCCACGCAAATAGACAAGTTAATTTTTTTTTCTTTATTTCTTTCGGTATTAATTTGCCGGGGTTCGAGGCACACACGAGCCCCAATCGTAAAAGCATATCGAAGCCAGTGCTAATTTAACAGGTTTAGCGGATATTTACGCAGATCTCTGGGTTTGTATTGTTGGATTTGTGGATGGTTTAGCTGTGAGTGACACGTGATAGTTATCAATTTGCCATGGCATTTCCCGACGATTCAACACGGCCCAAATCACAAGCAAGCGATAATAATAGCCAAACATCTGTTGGTTAGAGAACATGAAAGATAGTTTTGCTTACACTTTTACATAAAATGATGCCGAATCTCGCGCTGGCACTCATTCCTGTTGCTTGTTGTACCCTGTAAAAAATTAACGTGGAGTGTTGTATAAGTGCTAGTGTTTGTACTGGAAATTGAAATGATGAAATTAATTAAAGTGTATTTTACACCTCAAATTTTAAATTGAAGCAAAATAATACAATGGTATTTTAAAATATATTTAGCCATTTTTAGTATACTCTAACTTTCCACGTTTTAGTACAATAATAAAATAAAAATATAATACTTTACTCTTAAAGACTATCTCTGTTGTTTTTCTAGGATATCTGCAAGTCGACCACTGTCGTTAATAGAATCACTTCTTTTTTGCTTGCGCACTTCCTCAATAATTTTATCGCATTCGTTTCAGTAGTGTGCGTGTGAATTTTTAGTGCCTGCTTTTGGCCACATTTCAGTTGGGCTTTCGCATCGCCCCACTTCCCGCTTTTCCCATTTCCTCTCGCGGGTTTCTCGACTGAGTCGTAGCGGCTGCCTAGGCGCCACTTGAACTATGAAAATTTGTCCCGTCTTGCTGGCGCCGTGTTTATCGATCGTGCATGGAAAACACTTTTGCCATTTGCTTTATCTGCCAACAAACATGGCCCGGACCGAGTCCCGCCACCGGTCCCGGACCCGCACACCGGACAAGGTTCGGACTTGGTTCGCTGGTTCGTTGGGTCTTGACACCCGAACCTCCCCATTATACCCTGTCCCTTTCGGCATTTGACTGTTAACTGTGTAGCCCCGTTCTACGTGGCTTTATTTGGCGCATTTTCGCTTTCCTCGTCCTGGCGTGTGCGTTCATAAATATTCCGCTTTTTTTCCTTTTCCTTTTGCCGTTGCCTTTTGCTTTACTTTGCCTGGCGCTCTCTGTATATTTTAAGTGTATTTCTGTTTTTGCAGCAATTTCAGTTTTTATTCGTGTAATTTATATGCTATATGCTATACACACACTTATTGGGGTAGGTTTGGGTTTGGGTAAACGTTTTTTCCTAGAAATCATTTCAACAAACAATAAAAGCACAAAAAAAAAAAAAAAATAAGTAACAGTAAATAGCCAAGCCGCTGGCAGCAGGGAAAAGTCGCCGCTCAAAGCTGCAATTATCTCAAACATGACGCAAGTTTTCGGCATTCGAAATCGAGTTTGCATCGGAGAGCAATTATAAGATGGTGCGATAGCTATATCTAGATGAACTGCTTTCTCCTCGCTTGTTGTCCAGCTAATAGTCCTAGTCAAGAATGATCACTAACCGAAACTCATTTCGATATCAATATTATTAGTAATTTTAAATTCAATATTAAATTTAGCATTGGTATATATTTTTTTATTATTTTAAATAATAATATTAATCAAAGTATTTTGCTATATAAAACTAATTTATTCGGTTAGTACTTAATGTCATCATATATTTTTTGTTAAATTCTATCTTAACTATTTATTTTTCTATTTAAACTATCTAAAATTTGAAATTTCATTAATGTTTAAAGACTTCAGTTTTTTTGTGGCTTATTCACACATTCTTAACAATAAAATAAAAAGGACATTTAATTTTGATCTAGTATTTTAAAAGTAGACTTCCATAAACAATAGGTAAAATTTATTAACGAAGCCCAATATTAACTGTTGATTAAATTTTGTTCAGTGTAATCTATTTACAAAAGACATTTCCTTGGACTAAAAAATGAATTTAAACACGCAAATAGCAACAGCTAAACAGTTTTGCCTGGTTAATGCAGCGAACCCTCATAATTCACAAAAACATTTCATTTTAAAAATTAATTTTTAGCACTGGCCCCAGAAGCAAAATTTAATTTAATTGATGATTTACGCCCGCGTCACGACTGCAACCCTTTCTAATGAGGCAACAACGGACGGAATGAAATGGGAGGGATGGGGCAGGGTTAGGGGCATGGGGTTTGTTGTTTGTTGTGTTTTCGGTTTGTTCGAGGCAAGTGTTAACATGCACACCAAACATCCATTGCCAATGAAGTGTTAAGGCCCAGTTCCGGAACCGGAGTCAGAGCTGAACAGCGGGCAACGAGACCGAGCGAAATTTTTATTTATTTTTACGCCTATTGGGAGCATTTTAAATATTTAGGCGATGCTTTCAGCTAATCGGGCTGCGCTGCTAGAGTTGCCAGACAGTTAGGCGTTACCTAAACCCCCCTCCCCCCTTCCCCCTTCCCCCTCACCCCTCCCCACTCCACTCCCCGCACACCCGGCGAACAACTTTGGGTTGCTCTCCATTTGGCTAAAAATTTGCATGCAAGTTTTTGCAGTTCACTTTTTTTTTGCGGGGGCTTTGCTGCTCTTTTTTCACCTGTCGCGTAAAATTTCACACTGCAACATAAATTTTACCCGACGGCAACCGCATGGGGTAAACCACCTGCCATTTGCCACACCCCTTAGCCGGCAACCGCCCACCTACTCACCGAATTTGACGCCACATAATTTTGCGTTGAAACTTTTTGTTAGTTGTTGTTTTGACCACGCCCACAATTGTATGGATCGCACTTGTTTACCTGGCCCAACCCGCTGCCTGCTTCTGCATCCTTTCGCAGTCGCATTGGCAAATTTATTTGGCGACAATAACAAAAGTTTTGCATACTTTCAGGCGGCGGGCTGCATTTCATTTCATTTCGCTGCGTTGCGTTCCGTTTTGTTTGCTAATTAAAAGTAAGTGCTGCAAAAAGTGACGGGCCCAACGATTACCGGGCGCCACAAGACTTTTCCGACACCCCACACTGATTCACCCCCCCAGCAGCACACTGGGGCAAGAGCGGAGGTGAAAATATGCTGTGTTCAACTTATGCTTTGTTTCTGTGTGGCTGGAATGATTTCTATAAGAAATTTATGGGTCTTAATGAATGAATATTCCTTTGAAAATTCAAATACTTGTTTATTTTTTTTAAAAAAATATTGTTTCCATAAGTTCATTCTTATATAATTATTTTTGTGTATCAATAATATTAGTTAGCTTATATTGACTTAAATTTAATTTATTTTAAAATTTTTCTTGTTATATTAAATGATATGGCAAAAAATATTTGAAGTATTTATATAACGAAAACATATTTTTGATTTAATGATTTTTTTTTCAAAATAACATTTTAAACATTGTTTTTTAGTTACTTATTGTTCATAAGGCATCAAAACCTTGCAAAACACTAAAAACATATAATTAAATAATAAAATAATTATAAAATAACATTTTATAGTTTTTATTAAATTTTCTATATATGTGAGTCTACTGTGCACTGAAGATACTTTCACCTGGCTGTAAGTCAGCTAAAAAATTACGAACGTTGGCAAAATTAATTGCAGAAATGCCAAAATTTAAAAAAATATTTAGGAGAAGTGCACACGTGCTCAGCATTCAGGCGAGGGAGGGGTTAGGGATAGCAGGGGGTGAGGCAAGCCCCATTGCAACACTTGGGGCCGCCATTTGCACACGAACTCGTTTGATGTTAAGCGAACTTTGGCCACCGTTTGACATTTTGCCGCAAACCCCAAAAGAAAAACGCCGCATCTGAAAAACTTGAGGAAAAAACATTTAAACTTTGCAGCTTAAATTGTCGTAGTGTAAGGCGGCGAAGGTGGGGAGGACAGAGAAAAAAACAGTTGAAAAGAAGCCTCGCACTCGAGGAGTGCTAAAGTTCTTCTAACTTGAACTCGATGCGACTCAGCCCGAGGACTCGACTGTCAATTGCAAATGTCACACGAAAACTCACGGTGGGAGTTCCCAATGCAACTGGAACTGGAACTGGAGCTGCTCTTTCTGCTTGGCTGTCACTAATTCCCAGTGCTTGATTTGCATTTCGTTTTGTCCGCTTTTTGCCATGTTGCACTTTGTTGGCGGTTTTTACTCAACCATTCAGTTCATGTCGTTGTTGTTGTTGTTATTGTTCTTTTTTCTTATGGCCGTTGGGTTTTTCTAAATAAATTGAACAGTTTGCTAATATCTCGATTAAATGTCGCTGCAATATCACTTGATAAATGGCAATTTTCGTTGTTGCGGCTTTGTACATTTTTTTTAGTTCATGTCCGCTTCAATGGACAGGGGAAAACTCTTTTTCTCTCTGTTGCAACTGAGTATTTTAAAAATTTCCAACGCGATTACTTTTTGAATTTTGCATTAAAATATACCTAGCGAAGGGCTTGAATAGTGCTGAAGGTCAGGGCTAGAATATAATTGCGAGTTCTAATTTGGACTTATAACTACTTAGAATTTTTAGAAGGATATATTGAAAAATGCTCTCACATTAAAAAATTCTTGACATGTACCTAGCACAAGGCTAAAAGTGAAAGCAGTTAAAATTAAAGTAAAAGTTACCAATGCTTAAGGGAGCTGAGTAGATATACCTATGCAATCTGTTTATCATATCAATATAAATAGTATTCGTTGTCATTGTCCCACGTTGCCAGACTGAGAAAGTTTAGTTTTGTGAAATTTACATGGCAAAACAAACTAATAAGAAAGTACGTGCTAATAATTTTACAAATTAGACGAAGACGAGAACGCAATAGTAGCGCAGTAAGAAGAAGAAGAAGAAGACGGGGAGGTAAACAACAAGGACGCAGTTGACACCAACATGTTGGCAAAGTGCTCGTAACTGAAGATACTTGCACATAGTTGTTGCCTTTGCTGTTGTCGTAATTGTTGTTGCCTCTGCTGTTGGCAACATGAAAATAGAGCGCTGCTAACATGATAAGAGGCCAGTCGGGTGGCGGACCTCAACTCAACTCAACTCAACGTAGCCTCAGACCATCGGTGTGCGAAGACGAAAACACGGCGTAAACTTAACCACAAAAACTGTAAAATGTAAACAAGCAGCAACAAACATTTTGAGGCAAGCAGCAACCAGGCAACATTGGTGCTAAAGTTGTTGTTGCTGTTGTAATTGTTGCTGTTGTGTAACCGAATGCGCTTGTAGCGCTAAGTTGCCGTCAGCTTTTGTGCTACGACGACGGCTACTTGATATTAAGCAGTTGCTGGCAACAAATTGCAGCAATTACGCAAAACTTTGCATATCACGAGAACTGGCCAAAAGCATTCTTCAGCACAGTGCAAGGTTTTTTGATCGGTAACATGAGTTTGCTGTGTCAACTCAAGGTGTATTCCTGCTGCACAAATAACAAAAGCCTTTCAGGTTTATAGACATAATAACAATTTTTATTAAGTTACATTTATAAATTATAAATTATGATAAGCTTTATTATTTATTTTATTTTTAACAGTATTTTTTAAAGAAACAATAATTAATTGGCAACAGAAGATATTTGTTGTATAGTTTTCACTCTTTATTTAAATTATAAAAGTTATTTTATATTTTATTTCAAAGCAACTTTTTTCAATCTGGCTAATAATATCTTTTGTTGCAGGTTGCGGTGTTCGTATTGCGCAACTGAGCAGAAAAACAGAACCTGTTGACCGCCTTTTAAATAGGATTCATATAATCATGCGAAACATGCTGCTCCGAAATAATACACAAAAAAGCAATTAGCCGTGGCAAATCCAGCCGAAATAACAAAGGATATGGGGAACAAAAGGAAGAAAAATAACTAAAGAGGGATCCAATAATAAATAAATAAAACTTAAAGCAACTCACATTAATGAGGCCGCTCGGCGCCACTTGGCATGACAAACATGTGGCGCACGTGGCAAGCACACACAAGCAAAAGCAGCAGAAAGGAAGCTACAGCACTTGCAGCACTAATTCCCTAACATGTCACGAATCATATTGAACATGCGGCTTCGGCTATGCCTGTGCCAAATGATGATGACGCCCGGCCAATGATGAGGTGGTCAATGCGGAAGGTGGAAGTGGGTGGGCTTGGTGGGTACAGACTGACAGCCAGCATAGAAATTAAGCCAAGTGTTGTCTGTTTCCGGCCAGCGTTTAACTCATTTTCTACATGTGCTGCATATTAAGAAGCGCTCAAATGTATGCTATGTTTTTTCTCTGCTTTCTTTGAGGAGACCTGCTGGACTGCTCATTTGAGGCAATGGCAAACATTGGCCCTGGCAATTATATTTCCCCCGACGTGTGACGCGCAATTTGTGCAATTTTTCACAAATTTTCATGCATCATTCTTCACCTGCCTGCCCCCTTGCCGCACATCCGCACACCCATTAATTATTATTTTTGCTCGCACATTTCGCTGATTTATTGAGAGCTCGTGGCAGGCCATATTAGTCAGCAGCTGGCGCAGTGGCTGCCCCCAGCAATCAGTACAGCCAACACAGCAGCAGCGGCAAAAGCCAAACAAATTAAATTTAAACCAAGTAAAAAATAAAAATATAAACGCAAATAAATAAAATAAAATGCATTGCAAATGAAATAAAATTACATGCACTTCCACTTGAGAAAGCAGCGTCAGTTTCTGAAAAAAATGATTAAATAATCAACAGTTCTCCTATCCCGCGCAATAAACCCAGGCAACAGACAAAAAAATAAACAAAATCGGAGTAGGTAGACAGATACGCATTTACTCTTGCCACAGATCATATGTCCCCCTCAAACTACCCGCTGCTCGTCCCAGGACCCACATTAAAAGGCTGCACATTCAACCGCCATTAAGTCAAATGGATGAGCTTGTGTGTAATAAAATTTTTTATTATCATCTGTCTCGCGCTGAAGTGTTGGCCAGAGCAAAAAAGTAAAAAAAAGATCAACAATAAAATAAATAAAAACAAACAACAAAAACACTTGCAAATAAAATAGCAACTGAGTTGGCAAAATATTTGAACAGTTTATTTGGAATATTCAATGCGCTGCAGTTTTTTTTGTTGTTATAAAGCTTAAAAGTGTATCGAATATTTTTTCTATAATATTTATTTTCAAATATATCATAAACAAAATTTTGTGCAACAATTTCAATTTTAAACATGAACTTATAATATAAAATATTTGATTATTAAAAAAATGTTATTTATTATTCCAAAATGTGGTCTTGATATTATTATAGATAACGATTTAATGTTATTTGAAAAGGAAGATACCGCAAATTTTGTAGGTAATGTGACCGCAGAATTGTCGCTGCTCCTGCTGCCTTGTCTTGGTATCATTTCAAACATCAGACAGACGGAAGTGATGGTCACAACAGCAACAAGGCCAACAGCAGCAACAACAACAACAAGCAAAAGCGACAGCCGCAAAATTTCGAAAAACAATTTTTTATTTGCCGCGCAATTTTCACTTTGTTTGTGGCCAGAAATATTTTTATTTTTTTATTAATTTCTTTATTTGCTTGTTTTTTATTTTTTATTTTTTTTTTAGTTTTTATGGCATTTTAAAAGTAGGCAGCTCCCATCACAGTCCCCCCTCCACGGCAGCTGCACGGACGGACTGAAACCAGGCGCCAGGCGCGCATTTCACACTCGACTGGCGCGAAAATTCATTAAAAAATTGTGTTTAACATGCCAAAAATTTTCGTGCAATTTTTATTGCGGGCCGCGCTGGCTCTGGGAACGTGCACATTCCATATCTTTTGGCTGGGCTGGTGCTGGGGCTGCAGATCTCTCAGGCGGGCCGTAATTGCAGCACTTTGAGTTCATTTTTTGACATTTATTTGACGCATGGCCACAGCGTTAATAAATTCAGCTGGCTGCAATTGCAAGCATGGGACACTGCTGGGTATATTGAAGTTTGTTGGCGGGGTGTGAACTTTGACCCCATTTTGGGGCGGCACTTTCATTGGAATTTCTAATTTGGAGCTGGTAGTAAGTAGGCGCCACTTGAGGCCCAACTGGAATGAATGCTGTCAACGGCAGGCGCGATACCAATCAGCGGGCGGCCCCAGTCCCAAGTAAGTCGTCCCGTCTCAGGCAATATGTAGAAAACAATTTATTTTTGCCTGCCAGCGCAGAAGGACTCGCCGAACAATGCCAAGAGGCCTTGTGACTTGTCAAAGGCGCACAGCCACAGCAACTGCCCTTGTTCCTGTTCCTGTCCCTGCCTCTGTCCCTAGTCGAATTCTACTTGACAAGCCACCCTTGAGCGAAATTCATTTGTTATGCAGGCAACATTTCCGTTTCCGGTTAACGCAGCACGACCCGGCCAAAAACGAAAGAAACGTCAAATGCCGCAAGTAATTTGCATTTGTTCCCTGATTAATTGATGCACAACTCTAGCTGAAAGCACGCGCTTACAATATCCTTGCATTTGCAGTTGATTTCTCGTAATGAGATTACAAATTTAACTAAAGACGGTTGTATCTGTAAGCCAGAGATGAATTCTTACTTATCGATAAATTAATTTAATTATTTCAGTGAGTGGGAGCATTAGTAATTAATTAATTTCTTCTGCTGGTTAGGTTTAGTTGAAATAAAGAATAGTTAAGTAAAAATATAAATAAGCTGAAAGAATTTGTGAGCTTCCTTAAAATGATTTCAAAATTGATTTAACATTTGTGGGAATAGAGGGAAAATTTGATCATCATTAAAGTAATTAGGTATTTAAAGTTGTAAAAAAATTCACGCTCAAATGTTCTGACCGAGTATAATAAAATTTGAGAACGAAGACTAGAAATAGATAAATACTAGTGGAAATTAGCAAACCCCTATTACGTTTTTAAACACACAAATCTATCAACAACACAATCGTATCCAATCAGGAGGAGGAACATTAACCGGAATTTGGTTGTCGTTAGCAATTCAGAAGTTGTGCTGCTTATTTTTTGTTTTTTAAGGAAATGTGGACATGTGGCGGGTGAGCTGCCAAGAAAAGTCAACTAGGTCAAATCAAGTGTAAGGCCGGTTTCCGCTTTCGCCAGGACATACAACGTTGCGTATACGTAATGCAATTTAGTGCACAGCTCGCAATCGCGGACAAGCGAAAACAAATAGTTTTTGCGATAATATGCAAATGCAGTAGCACAAATATTTTTAGCCTTTTTCTAGGCATATTTGCGGCTAATTTGCATGAGTGTCGCAATGCAGTGGCCGATTTTCAAAAGCCCAATTAAAATTACATATTAACGAGCGGAGAAAGGTGAAAACTTGGCCAAGAAAGCGAGTGTGGCCAACACGTAGCTGCCATAAATAACTAGAAATGTGCCGAGTACTTCATCATTATTTGGCAATTAATAATTGCAAGGGCTGCAGCGCAAGACAAAGGACTGCAAGAAAGGTGGGTGCGGCGCACAAAAGCAACGTGCAACATGCCACGCCGAGTGCCACAAAATGGTGCAACACTGCAGCGTCTGCTGTCAAGTCAAGTCCGCAACACGTTGCCTCCTTTGATGATTTATCATCGCTCATGAGTGCATCACGATGGCGACGAGGCAGAGAAGGACAACGTTGTTGTTGTTGTTGATGTTGATAAACAGCTGCCTCGAGCCAAGTGCTTGTTTCTCTCTCTCTCTCTCTCTCTTTCACACACTCATTGCTGAAGGATGCAGCCTGCTTGTCGGGCGCTAATGTCTATTTAGATGCGCTTGGCTGGCGCTTAAACGTTGCATTTAAGTTTTTACTAATTTATGCACAGTGTTTACACCCCCCAACCTAGATTAAGCTTGGATACACTTCGCCCGCCCAAGTGCTTAAATGCATTAGTTGGCATTTAATTAGCCGACAACACTTTCAGTTATCGGCTCACAACAGCCAGTTGAGGTGGCCTCAGGTTGATTAAGATTAGAAATTGACAGAGATGAGTTAAGCTAAACTGACTTTATTTGATAAATATTTTTAATTCTTAAACATTAAATATGTTAGCTAAAATAAATAAATAAAATTTTTGGTTTGATATTGGTTTAAATTCATGTATTTAATTTATTATTTTTTTAAACTAAATCTCCACTTCTATTTTTGTATAAATTTGATTTTATTTCCATTATATATTATATTTACTATTTTAAAAATCAATATTTGTAGCTATTCAATTTATTTAACTTGAATTCAACAAACCTTAACAAGCTATTAAATTGATTATATTAGTTTTTGTAAAAAAATTCGAAGCAATAAAATTTGTTTCTCAATAACTTTACCTTTAGCAGAGATCTCTAATTGTTTATATTATTTTATTTATTGTTGATTGAAAAGTTTTATGCTCGATACAAGACCGAATTGTGGCTTGTGGCAGCAGGAGTCAAGTGTTGTTGCCATTTAATCAAGTTGAGCAATTGCCGCAGAACCCTTGTGGAATTGTTGGCACAAATTAAATACTCTGACTCCAGTGCTCTATGGCCAAGTAGTGTCTGTCTGTCTGTGTGTCTGTCTGCCTGTGTGTCTGTCGGCCATCAGCCAATTACTTGGCACAGCACTCAGGATATTAGTTAGCTGCAAATGTCTCAAATAAACAGGCAACACTTCAGAGAGCCACAGCTTTGGTCTGGGCCATGGCCTGGTCCAGGGCCGTATTAAAGCCAATGTGGCAGCTGCTGGAGCTGCTGAGGAGCCGCATCTTCTTTAGGGCATCTTCAGCAGCCGGTAATGAAGACATTTTGAATAGCACAAAAACAAACAAGCGAAACAAACGCCATCGCAATCGCCTGCACCAGTTACTGTTTTGTGTTTTCTGTTTTTGTTTCTGTTTCAGTTTCAGTTGCCTGTCTCAGGTAAAAATAAATTGTAAATAATTCCGTTTATGCGGCATGCGACTGCGAAGACAAAACACATAAAACTGCCAAGCAGTTGAGCCCGTCGAGGGGACGGAGGGGAGTGCCGGCTTGCCGACCCAAGTGCTGTTAGAATTTACTACCCAACCCGTCGACCAGGTTTAACTGGGCCTGGGTGTGGGGCTCTGTGCAGACACTGCAGGTCATTTTCATGGTTGCCGTGGCATACGTAATTGAATAGCAGACAACAAGCGCCCCCTCCCCACCGATTCCAGTACACCCCTCATTCGTACTAACTCCGCCAGCGCCGGCATTGGATTAATTTTTAATGAATTCCCTGGCTCTTCGGTCCGGCCGGGCTGTCTTTATGCCGTCTTCGTCTTTATTTGCGGCAGCCAAGACAAATACACAATAAAAGACGTGTGTGCGCAAATACGAGCATAAAAACTTAAGTGATCCGTACGAGCACGGGCACGGGCACGGGCACGGGTCATTGGTATGTACACAACACTACATACACACACCAACAAACATACACACATATGTATTTATATGTGTATATCCTGGGGCTTCGGTCACTTTAACTATTTCAGACATTTTGTTTGGCGCCAGCTGTCTGACGACCCGTCATATGCAAATGATGCGAGAAATTATGAAATTATGAAATATATGCCACTTCACACTTTATATTTTAACACATATCAGAGCAGTGGGAGAGGAGGAGGAAGGGGAGGAGGGGGTGCAGTGTGGCATGCTCGCTGCAGTTCGCTGGCACTTGCATGCAGATTAACATTTAAATTAAAAAGGCAAAGCAAACACCAAACAAAACACTGCAAAACAGGATGCCATAAATACAAGCTCAAAAAAATACATTAAACAAGCTCGACTTTTCTATACCTTTACTTATGTAACTTGAAAATTTTCTGTAGAAAAACTAAAACGAAAACCAAGTAAAGCGAACATTAAGACAAATTTATAAGCATATATAGTACATATAAATAAATTAACAATAAAAATTTTAAAGTACGTAAGTGTATATTCATTTCAAAAATTTCATTAAAATGGCTTGGCATCATTTTTAATTTGGTAAATAATTTATTCTTATAGCAAAATTGAGCTATTTATATGTTTGTGTACATATAACTAAGGTGGCATTTAGAATATATTTAATAATTTTAAGAATAGACAGCTTTATTTATAATATACAAGTTTCTTCATTAAATTCTTCAGATATTGTCAATCATTTATTACCTTAGAGAACTAGCCAAGAAAAACTGCTGGCCAAATTATGGTTAAGTTTTTAAATAACCTCACACTTAACTTTGGTAAGGGTATTTGCAGGCAAAAATTGCATAGACTTGCACTAGAATGCGGCATATGAGAAAGGCAAAAGCTCGCTCTTCTGAAAGTATTCTCTCACACTCACACTTTCTCTCTCTCACTCTCTCTCTTGGCAGTTGAACAGCTGCTTGCCTGTGGCGCATTTCCGTATTTCGTTTGTTTTTGTTATTGTTGGTGTTGTTGTTGCCGCAGCTGCTCAGTATTTTATTTTTATTGTGGCCAACACTTTGAAGTCGCCGCATTTTTAAAACCGATTTTTTAGCTGCAGTCAACAAATGGTTTTTGAATAACATTTAAATAATTTGTGCTTGCCTACTTTTAGGCGCAGTGTGAAAAATAGAACAGAGCTTCGTTGTTGCACAAGAATTAAATAAAACAGTCCAAAATCTGCATAAGGTGAAGTGAGGAGCTCTGCTTCAAGTGACGTCACACGAAGAAGTCTTGGTGTGTGTGCCCGTGTGTATGTGTGTGTGTGTGTGTTGTTCACGTGGCAGGCAGCTGTTTGCGGAAAATGCAAACTTTTAATTGACATGAAAAACGAAATATGTTGTTAAAAAATAATTTTCATTTTATATATTTTTTTTTGTATAAAAATTCTTGTAGGAGTTCCTTCATTTGCATATGCAAAATGCCATTACAATATTTATTTTATTTTTTATAATATTTTAAGGCGCAAAGCTGCAGCGGATTTTAGCTTTCGTTGCGTGTGCATTTAAAAGCTCTGAAAAGCTTTTGATTTTTCTTTCCTATCTTGCAGTTTTGCGCGCAACTTAACCATATTTTAAATACGTTGCAGAAAAGTCAATTTATTGAACGGTTCCGTCGAAATATTTACTGAATATTTACAATAATAACAAGTGCTGTGTTTTTTGACATTAAAATAAACAGTTTCAGAATTAGCTGAAGCTGTTAAAGTTGTTTACCATTTTATATGTGATATAAAGCTGAACTTTGACAATTTAAGGGTAAGTTGCTTATTTAAATGTACAAAAATGCGAATTTATTTTATTATTAGTTTCACCCAAATGACTTTCAATGTAATCTTGTGGCATATGTTATTTCAACTGAAATTTCGTTTTGGCACTCGCAATTCTATGAATGTTAAATAAACACGCTAAACGTGCTCATGACCAATGCTCATTGGCTTAAGATTGGAAAAATATTAAAGAAAATATTGAAAAAGTTGATGGGTATGGTTTTTATAGTCTTGACGCTGAGTGTTTCATTTCAAGTTAATTTAGTAATATTTATAAATTCTAGTTTACATGTGTCTCATTGAAAAATGTTACTTTATTAACAACTTTGAGACACATTCAGAGATATGAATATATATTTTTGTCCTGTTCCGATTTTATTTGAAAGTTGTCAAATGGAGATAGAGAACTCTTTTGAAACTTGACTGGAATTGAGCAGATTATCAAATTGCTCATAAATTTGTAGACTATATGCAATTTTAAATGCTTGAAATATTCAAGGCAAAGGTATGTGTAACAAATTAGCATTTGTCGGCGATACGAAGGAGTCGCCGAACATTTTCATACAGAGTGGAATGCCAGTGAACAAGGACCAAGGACCAAGGCAGCTGTGCAGCCCAAGTGCAGGGCAGAAAAGGAGTCTCGCTCCTTGGTCGGCCGTAAACAAAATGTTGCAGCATTTAGAGCTGGGCAAAATAAAAATGGTAAAATCCAGAAAGGAGGCAGCGCCTCGCACAACGTGCCCTCTACTCAGATATTGCATAAATAAATAATGTAGTTATTTTTGTCTTTCGCCCTTGCCAGCCAGTTTTTAGCCGACTTAAATTTGTGACTGCAATAGTTTCGAATGCGAATGCGAATACGAGTGCGAATACGAGTGTGAATGAGGATTCAATTCGCTGGGCGAAAAGCGAGCCGGCAGTTTTACGACTATTAAGAATTGCATATTTAAATCAAATAAAGCCAAAGCCCAAAATTAAATGCTAAAAAATTTAAGAAGCGACTTTCGCTGACTGCAACATTTGGGTGCCGTTAATTTTTATCACCAACTTTGCTGGCGTTGCATGTTAACTGCATTCCATGCCAGGTTCCAGGTGTTTGTTCACATCTCAGGACATTTCTTATTAAAGTTTGTTTCTTGGCTCAGCCCAAGCAAACAGACAGCACACAAACAGAGCAGACGGCAAAGACAGTTCCCAGCCAGCGGAGACCGCGTGGGGAAAATGCATTAAATCAAGCGAGAGGCGGAGAAAGTTACCAAAATTGCCAAGCAAAATGCAATGACACTTGATTGCTCTTACAAAACATATAAATATATTATACTATAGAAATGAAAAATTTGTAATAGAAACATGTTTTTAAAGCCAGTGTAATGTATAAAAAAAAAGCCAGAAACGAATAGAAAGCTTAAAGATATATTGAACGATAAAGGAAAAGAAACAGAATGCGAGAGGGAGAAACAGGCGGTAAATTTTATTTAAGATATCTAAATATATATCTATACTTTCTGATGAAGTTTAATTAAAGTAAAGTATTTACTCTGCTTGGAAAAAATGACAATCTCAAAATCGACCGTATAAACAATATTAATTTTATTAAGTTCGAAAAGCCTGTAAAACGTTTACAAACAAAAAAGAAGAAAAATGCATTTTTGAACCTATTTGGAATTATTATTCAATGGCAAAAGTGAAATTAATGTTTTTTTTTCTAATTTTTTTTTGCACTCCAATATGCAGAGGGTATTTTTGGAGAAATGAAGAGACAGCGGCGCAATGGAACGCGCGTTGCATATCTAATGCGTTTGGGTGCTCAGGCAAAAGTAATAAAGCGTAACTAGAAAGCAACTCAAAGCGAAATCCGTCAGCAAAAGTAATAGGAAAAGGAACTGAAGCAGCCATGGCCGAAAAAGGCAACTGGCATTGCCAGCTTTTAGGCGCCTGGCCAATGGACGCGGCGTCCTCGCTGCGCTGGCTGATTATTATGAATACGCAGCGTTGACCGCAGGCCGCAGTGCAGGAGCCGCGCGTGAGGCAACTGCGTCAAAAGGGTCGTTGCACGCTCAATGCGAGTGTTGCATACATAAACAGCAGGAACAGGAGCAGGAGCAGGAGCAGAGACTCGACTTGGGCTATCCACTTGAAGGCTACACACGTTGCAGTTCTTTTGTTGTAAATTGGCAAATATGCAAATGAGTTGACGCGCTTGCAACGATCAACAGCAGCAGCGTGGCAAAAAGAGGGAGTAGGAATGGCTGACAGGACAACGCAGGACAAGGGCATCATCATCAGCTTGCATTCATTTGCGGTGCGTCTGGCCAGCCCCAGACGAGCTCTCAACTTATTATTCGCTCTAGATTTGTGGCCAATTTTTGTGGCGCGTGACCCGCACCCAAAACCAACCAGAAAACCTCCAACCGAAATCGAAATGCGAATTTGAAGCCCCAAAGTGCTGCTTTAAGTAAAAGCAACTGGCAGCCACTTGTGTCCAAAGTTGTCCACAAGTTGGCCCGCTAATCGCCGTTTCAAACGGTTTCCTTAATCCTAATTGGAGTCGTAAGTCGCCTGAATGAGTTAAAACTTTTGGGCTGGCCAAGCTTTTAATGACTGCAAAAATTCGATGACATTTGAGAGCCAAACAAAAATATGCTAAAAAGGCCAAAAGAGTCATTTTTGCACAACACTACTCAACAAGGTTGTGTATGAATGAAAAATGTATGCAATAAAAAAGGCAGACTAAGTTTGAAATTAAAATAAATACAAATTGGAAATAAAAAAATTTAAACTAAAAATAATTAAAATTTTATAAAAGTAAAAAAAAAATAGAAACAATGAAAATAAGATTGAAGTAAAAAAAAATTAACATGTAAAGAAAAAGAAAAAATTAAATCGAAACAAGATATATATTTTTTTTATTAATTTATTTATATATTTGCAATATTAAGTACAGAATTATTCTATTACCTTGAACTTATTTTTAATGTACTTTACAATTATATTATAGTAATATTTATATAATGAGTATTTGCTAAAATTACTTTGTTCAGTGTAACTTACACTTAAAAAAAACAACTTTTTACATTGAACGAAAAAAAATTATAGAATGGCCCAACAGCAACAACATTAATGAAAAGTCAAATGCACAGAGCAGCTAAAAAAGAAAAGGGGGACAAAGAAAAACGTTGTAAAAATAAATATATATAAAAATTAAAAACTTTTAGCCTAAAAATGTCAGCGGCGTTGCCAGACAACAGCAGAAAGCACAGGGCCAAACAGAAATTGAGCTGAGCAACTGCCGAGCAACCAATAAAGCAAAACAAATCCACTTAAATGTGCCAAGCGACGACAGCCAAAAAGAAGCAGAAAGAGAGATTGGGAGAGGGAGAGAGAGAGTTAGCACGAAAGAGAGCCAAAAGGCCACAAGGGTTTGGGGAAAAAGTGACAAAGTTAAATTCGAAACTCATAAATTGGCTTATCCACTTAACTGTTAACGGGTTTTTGCTGGCCAGGACCAAGTTTGTAAGCCAAAAAAAGGAAGGCAAAAAAAAAAAAAGAAACGAAAGAGGAAGGGAATAAAAACGTTGGCTAATAATGGCGACGGCCCAAAAACGCTGCGGCGGCCACTCGCATCGATCAACGGCCTGCGTTCCAGGCAGCAGCAGGACATGGCTGGGAGCGGACAGTTGAACAGGCTGGCCAAGACTTTGGTCCTGGCCTGCTTCATTTGGCAGCAAAGTTGGCTGGTGCTGCTGCGGCTGCTGCTGCTGTTTGTTTGAACTTTTCGCATCGTGGCCTCAATCAGCGCTAGTCACTGCGGCTGTCCTTCAACTTAGCTGCAGCTAGTCCTTGTATCGCATATCCTGCCGCTGTTGCAAACTATTTGATGACTTTCTTACGCTCGGTCGCCTTTTGAGTCATGTCGCCAGCCACAGCACTTGCTTTAATGGTCCCCCTCCCCCTTCCCTATCACCCATGCAACTGCTTTGTACTCGGCACACGTGTCGTATGCGCAACTTTAATGCACCATGGCAACGGCGACACATGCAACATTTTGACAGCGACATCGCTGCGGCGGCTGCAGCTGCCATTTGCAACAAATTGCAGCTCATTAGTTGAAATATTACAATAAAAACAAAAAAAAAAAAAGAAGAAGAGGAAGAGGAAATCGTAAGAAATCGTTGAGACAAAAGCATAAAACAGAAATTGAAAGCACAAGCGACAGGAGAAAAATTTTATTTTTACATAGCAAATGCAGCCTGCGCTGCACTGTGGTTAAAAGCTTTTTGGCAGGTGGTGAAAATTGATTATATAATAAATGCTGTTGATGCAATTAACAATTTACTAATTTATAAACATGTTTTTAATATTCCGAATATAAATATTAAATATTTAATATATTAAAATATTTTCTGTGGTTTCAACTTAAAAGTCATTAAAAATAAAAGATATAAATTTCATAAAATTTACTCAAAAGTTGTGATAAATAACATTTATTACCTCCACGCAATCAATTTAATTTACTTTTGAAACTTATTTAATTCAGTTGATTTTCGCACAATTTGGCCCCACTGTGCTACAGCCGGCGCCTTTTGCTTCCACTGCCGCCCTGGCAGCTGCAACTTATGCGATTTTCTTGCAAAAATTCCAAAAGAGTTGAAAGCTGGGCTGTAATAAAAATAAAATACACCTGCCGCTGTTCACAGGCAAATGCTGAATGCTTTAATGTATGGTTAGGAACATTGTGCACACACACACGCACACACACACTTTTAGTGTTGGCGGGCTGAAATGACCGCAAGAAGCGGCGTTTATGGCATAATTAATTAGAAATTATAAGCGCTGAGAATGTGTAATTTGCATGTCCAAAATTGAGTCGCAAGCCCAGCACAGCTGCAGGCCACACTAAAGCACACACACAAACACACACACGCACACAAATTGACTTGTGCTCAGTTTATTGCATACTTCTCTGGGCAACATTTGCATGCCAACAGCTGGCGCTGCAATTCGCTAAGGCATACACTCAACTTTAAAGCACACACTTACACACACACAGACATGTTTAAGTTAGCAGTCAGTCAATTAAAATGCAACTAAGTTGTTATTTTGGGCCTACAATAATTGCGGGTAACAAACTAAATTAATGGGAGCACTAAAAAATTTAGAAAATGATGAGAAGTCACAATAACTATGTTGTTTTAGCCATAATAATAATTACATTTTTACAAAATCGTGTTTGCATTTCATGTTTATTTTTAGTTTACATAATTTAAAATTGTCTCTTTGCGAATGGGCTCATAATTATTTTGAATCAACATTAGGACAAATTATGACAAAAACACATTTAAGCACGAAAATCTTTTCAGTTTTGACAAAGTTATGGAAGTTTGAGGTAGGGGAACAATAAATTTACAAATCAAATTTCCTTTTAAAATTTGACATGATTTTTTTCCAAAAATTTGTCTACCTCAAAATTCTTTAATATGTTAATTTGTATAACCATTAAAATTTAAAAAAATAAATTCGCAATTTTAAATTTTGAAACATTTATTATATATACATTTAATTTATATATATATATATTATATAAATGAGAAAAAAAATGACAAAAAAAACCAAAATTATTTTAATTTTAAAATGAATAAAACTGAAATGTACAATCAATCTATAGGGCAAATAATGACCAAAAACAAAAAGCTGTTCAGTTTTGACAAAGTTATGGGAGTTTGAAATATGGATCCTAGATCGTAACTTTACATGTCAAATTTTGTTCTAATTTGGCATAATTTTTTTTAATTGAAATGTTAGTTTGTATACCTTTTATGACAAAACATCGATTAAAAATTTAAATTCGTAAAAAAGCAAAATAAATTGATTTTCTAAAATGAATAAATTTACATGAAGAATCAATCTATAATGATCAAAATGCCACTAATCACGTAAATTTGTTAAATTTATGGAATTTAATAATTAAATATGTAATCTAATATAATTACTTTATGCACAGGGGTCTCTTCTGTAATCTCTTCCTATTTGTTTTCACTTCGATTTCAAGTTAAGTAAATGCGTTTTCGCTTGTTCGCCAGTTTCAGCGAATTGTTTGTATTACAAATTTGACAAATTAAACAGAAACAGCAGCAACAAGAAAAGTAACAACAATAACAACAACAGCAGCACCAACAGCAACAGCAAGCAAAAGGAAATGCAATTTTCCACTTGTGCGCATTTTCAAACAACGATTTTCGTCGAATTTATTTCGACATTTTTAGCTCTGAATTTAAGTGCATTAAATGTTTGCGCTGATTTGGCAAAGATTTTTGGATTTTCGAATTGAAATCGAGCAGCTGATACTCAAAAAATAACGAAAGCGGGAATGTAATAAGGATTATTTTCCGTTGTTAGCAAAACGAACCTCAAACTTGAAGGCCGTGAGAAACGGTTCTTTAAAATGCCCGGAAAACAGCCGCCCACTCAACTCAAGAGATTTTCCAAGTGTCATTAAAATCGCACAAAATTCGTGACAAATTTCGCGAGACTTGAAAAATAAAATTCGAAATAAAAAACACTTTAAAAGCACTTTGTAGACAAAATAAAACAAACAACAAGAAGAAGAGCAACAACAACAACAACAACTAGCCCAAGGGTTGTAGCTAACGAGCCGCAGTTGTCAATAGCTGAGGGGGGTGTCTGAGGGGTAGGGGGACGGCTCTCTGGTCACGCGGCGGCCTTAAACCCGTTTTTGGCCAGCAATCATTGGGCGCTGTTTTGTGGGCCAAGAGCTGGCGAAGCGTAAGTAAACTTTATTTGATGGGCGCGTGCCTCGGGCCGCATTTGAGCTCTAATTTTTGGCCCTTAACACCTTGTCGCCACAGCTCATAATTTATTTAACCGGAAAGCCCTGCAAATAGCGTTTGTGCCTCGCATTTAAAAAAGCCAACTTCTCCCCAACATTGTCAATTGTCAATTCCTGCGGCGTATTACACAAATTTAAACGCAAAAAAAAGAATAAAAGAAAAAACTTGTTAATGGTTTTCCTGTTTTGATTACAGTTTCCAGTTCCAGTTACAATTCCGATAATAACATGCCGAAAACCTGTCAATTTGCTCATTTCGAAATGATGCCAAGAAACGCTTTCTGTATTCAAATTCAAAAAGTTTTTAAAACTTTTATATTAAAAACTCAAATTCTGTTCATAATTTTAAAAATGTTATACCTCATTTAAGACTTATTTAAAGAAAAAAAATCTGCTTTACATCAGCCTTTTTAATATAAACATGATTCAGATTTAACTTTATTCCCATATTTTATTTCTAAATTTTCGTTTTCTTTAAAAGATTTTGGAAGAAAAAATATTAAATATTTGAATATTTTTCACCCCAATCAGTTGCGTTAATCTTTAACTCCCCCATTAAGGGGTTTTAAAAATCCTTAAGCAGAAATCTATTTATCATTGTCCAAATATGAATTAGTCAAGTTTATAGGCAACAACAAAAATTTGCCAATAATTTTGCAGGACAACTTAATTTATTTCAATTTGAAATTCAGCACGAAAATTCGCTAATCGCCCACTCAAAACGTAATTTTAATAACAATCTCTCAAATTTACGAGCACCTTTTGGCGGCGGCCACATAAATCGCGCTTGGTCTTAAAATGTTGGCTAATTTCGCTTGATCCCGTTATATAACCATAATTCGAGCAAGTAACTATAAATAAGCCTAAAAAGACAAATTATACAATTAAATGTAGCGAAAATCTGCGCGTATAGCAAAAATGAGAATTATTTATGCCTCAACAGGAAGCGAAGGTGGTGAGGAGGGTAAGAGGGGGGTGGGAGGGGGGCGGCAATGCGCTAATGATGATGAAGTGTGCCAAGCAGCCAGCAACTAATGAGGGGAAGGGGGGAAAGTGGGTGCCATCCACCTGACAGACAAAGTTTCAAGTTATCAAAATAGAAACCAAATTTATTAAAGTTTTATGCAAGGTGCCAGCAAATGGATGAAGACTGAAGAGGGGGGTGGGGAGAGGGGATGAAGTGAGGTTGGTCTTGCTGGCTGCATGGTATCAGCGAACGTCTAGACTAGCTGCTTGCTTAATAATAATTTGCAGCAGCCAGCAAACAAACAGAACTCAAGACGTCTCGTGTCAGCCAAACGCGGCAACGCGGCGTATACGTAATGTTTGCCGTAATTTACACCAGCTTCAGCTCTGTGGGCGGAGGCGCTGTGGGGCGGGGCAGGGCAGATGCTGCGTGTCATGCCGTGCATTTTAAATATATATATATAAATATATATACATAAATAAATATGTATGTACAAAAGTGTATTCGAGGCGATAACAAAGTTTATAAGAAAGTAAAATAAAACATAAAAAAAGTTTTCTCGATTGCTCGACTAGCTAATACCTCTAAAAATTACATAAATTGTGAGTATACATTTAAAGTTTTGTGTTTTCAAAAAATAAAATTGAGCCGAGTTTGTAGATAAGCCAATTTAGCTCTTTTTCTAATCTCCGATAATAAATATAGCTAATATACAATAAATGTATGTGTATTGATATTTATCGATGTATTATTTCATGTATTAACGATTGAGAGATACTTTACATTTTCAGATATTTTTTTTATATTCAGATGTTATAGTTTTATAAATTGAACCGATTTATCGATCTTATTTATTTAAACAGTTTTATTGAATAAAGCGATATTTAAAGTTGACTTTAACTTTATTCGGATCTGAAATCGATACTTATCGATTAAGGATAAAGTTCTCACACTGTTGTTTGCAAAACATATCGAATAAATAATAAACGTTAAATACAACTGCAATTCGATATTTACAGGGTATCAGTGAGAAAAAAAACTCTGTTGCTGGCCATCCTTGGGTCGTGAGTTTGTCTTTCGTTCAACTTTGTCACATATTTTGCATAAGCCGAGGCAATTTTCATGTGGATTACATTTCATTTGCTGGCCCCTTCACAGTTGCCTTGCCCCAGCCCCCGCCCCCTGCATTGGAGTTGACTCCTTGTGGCTTTGGGGCGCCATCTATCGACGAGCAGCGGAAGTTGGTGTGTGCGTGCCTGAGAAAGGAAAACCGGAAAAGATGATTAATTCAAAGTTATTAGAAACCTGACTGAAATTTATAATGCCAGGGCCAGAAAGGTGACGCGACCCGAAGACTGCACTCAGCTCGTTGCAGAGAGGCTGCACCAAGAAGAGGAAGCAGGAAGAGGTAAGGGGGGTGAGTGGGGGGAATGCAGGAAAATACTCGGTACATATTTAATTGTTTGTCTCGCGGCTTCCATTATTAATATTCCGTATGCGCATTTCGCAATTTTGGCTTAGACAGACACCTCCAGCGGGAGGGGGGTGATGGCATAGGGGAATGGGTAGGGGGAGAGATGTAGCGATGTCTGTTCCAGTGACAGGGGGGGAGGGGCGGGATGGCTTATCAAGAACACCAAGTACCGCAAATTGCGGTTGAGCTGCAAAATCATTAATTTGTTTTGTTTAAATAAGAAAGAGAGAGGGAGAGAAAGAGAGAGAGAGAGATATATTTTATATTGATGTGAAAATTAATATGAAATAAAAAATCTAAAGACTGATTGAATTTATGTCCATATTTATATTTATATATTTATAATTATTTATAAAAAATTCATACATAAAACAAACTGACTATTTAATACCCTACATATATAAAACTTGATCATTAAGAACACCAAATGCACATTTTAAAAATTAAAAAATTTTGTTTTAAATATTCTATGAAAATTTATTTCTTGACTGCTTCGTCTTTTAAACAGAGAGCTCAAAGTTGATTCGAAAATACAGTAAACAATAATTAAAATAAATTAATATGTAAACTATGAGTATTTTTTTTAAATATTTCTTTAACTTTTTTTATGAATTTTTTGTAGTTTGTCACTTTTCACGAAATATCTGTTTAATGCAATTCTGACAATATATTCTTTTTTGTACAATTTTTTTTTGTACGAATTGCATAAACACGTACGAATTTTGTTGACTACACACAACAGCCGTGCACAATATTTATGCCAGCAGTGTTTAAATAATGGGTTCAGTTTGACAACAAAACTCAATTGTGCTCACTTTGTTTGCCTGAGCTCAAACTGAATTGAGTATGTGAGCGATAAAGTGTTGAGTGCTTTTGTACACGCAGAGTGCGTTGAGTGCAGTGCAAACTTAAGAGCGCGCAACAGCGCAAGAGCTGTTTTCATGGCGCTGTGCTCTTGAGTGGCAATGAGTGGAAATGTTGTTGTAGCGAGGTAAACAAAACATATGGCAGCTTTTTTTGGCTGCTCGCAAGCGAACAAACTGCGCAATGTTTAAGCAAAAGTTTAGTACTGAACGAGCAGACATTTAAAAATAAAATTTTTTTACATAAATTCTCTAAATTGCCTAAACAAAAGCATAGGCTTAACAGTGCCACCCACTGGAAACGGCCTCCTTTGTTAACATTTCACTTTCACTGCGCTCTTAATCGGCGCTCTTGAGTGCAATTAAAGAGCTGCGGCTGCTGCACTTCCGAAGCGCATTTCCTGCTTTCGCAAACACTCAATTGTCTCAACTGTTAATGTTAACAGTCGTGGTGTCGTGCCGTTAACAGCGCCTTAGGCGTCGACGTCTTCGGTTTTGGCAACTTCTTTTGCATGTTCTCCAGTTCCCTCAGCTGTCGGCTGCGGGCACATGTCCTCCTTTGCAACGAAGCTGCCAGCGGCGAGCCGAACGGCACAAGAACAATGCTGTTCGGCCGAGCGCTCGTTGAGTGCAACGACAGTACTGACGCTGACTGCGACGCTGGCGTCGAGTGCAACTATTGGCGCTGACGCTGCATCGTAGTTCTTGGCGTCGTGGAGTGTTGGGTGCTCGTTGGGGAGTGGGAGTGGGAAGTGGAAGGGGCAAAAACATTTCGCAGTTCGCATAAGAAGCGCATTTCATTGCAAATGCTGCTACTGCTGCTGCACCTGCTGCTGGCGCTGGCTTCAGTCTCCATTTGACATTCTCTGCGTGCGGTTCTCGTTCTCGCTGCTCGCTGCGTCGTCGTTGTCCGACGTTAGTTTGTTTGTCGTCGTCGTCGCGCTTTTAACTTTATCGCTCCCGTAGCTTCCCCTGCCCCCAGTAAATAGCAAAAGATTACTATAATTTTTTGCCGTCGCTGCCGTCGCCTGCGTCCGTTTACCGTTGCAATTCAACGCTAGTCGCTCTGCCCAAGTCGCTGGCGCAGGCGAATCGCTCGCGTTTTAGTTGCGCGCGCGTTTTTAAGTCCAGCCTAATTCGCGATCTTTTTTGCACGCCGCTTAGCGCAGGATCGAGCCATTAATCGAGCGATTAATTGTGTTAACGGTGAATAGTTATCGAAACTTTGACGAACTGCGATATTTGTTAGTGGACTTTTTGTGCGTGAACAATTAATGAACTCAAAATAACGGAACCAAAAGTGTGCAAAATACGTAGTTGAAAACTTTAAGCTCTCTATTTAAATAAAACGTTTACAGTTGTTGTAGGCTAACCAAAGGTAGATAGTGAAAAAATATTCATAATAAGATTTGATTTAGTTACAAATTAATTTTTTTTTTTAATTTACACCTTTTATAAACTATCTGTATCTTTTAATTTGTATTGTTCAATGTTTAATTTACTTGGTAATAGAATTTATTTTTCAATAAATATTAAAATTAGTTAACTTTATTTTTGTGCAATATTTTTTATGTTTAAAACAACATTTAAATTAAGAGGAAAGGCTTTGTTTAGTCAATGTTTAGTAAATGTACAATGCGCAGTTTAATTATAATGAAATTAACAAATATATTTTTTTAAAAATGTAAAAAAGTTTGTATTGGTTTTAAAAAAAATTATGAAACTTAATTTAAAAGTATTTTAAATTTGTTTTCTTTCACTCTTTTGAAACCTTTTAATTAATACATTGTCAAAGCAATTTAAAAAAAAAAATTTTTACTTAAAATATTTTTTTTTTAAATATATTTATTTTATAAATTTATTTTTTAATGCAATGTAATTTATTTTAAAATATGAATAAAAATTCAGTTCCTAAAATGTATAGTGCCCTTAATTTGAAATAATTCAGTGAACATTTAGGCGTAAGTAAAATATTTTAAAAACTTAATTTTCTTTGGTGTGTTATTTTCTCTTCAGTTTATTGGACTAAAAAAAATATAGTCAGACGTGAATAAACGACATTTAATTAGGAATTGGAATTAGTATTTTGTGTGCCGCAATATCCGATAATCGCAGTGTATTTGCATTAAGTCTTGTCTTTAATTCACTGCAACATTTTGAGTTGCAACAAAGACGAAGTTCACGTGGCGCCACCGCCCGCCCGCCTGCCGCCTTCCGTTGCACAATGCCAAAACTAACTTGGCCGGCAACAAAATGCCAGCAGTTGCGCATCCCGTAGTTCCAATCGGGGCACGAGTCCGGGTCTGGGTCCCGGCCGGGTCCGGGTCCGTATCCGTGTCCGTGTCCGGGTCGTGCGACGTTGTTGCTTGTATTTTGGTACCAAATATCGTAACCGAAACCACAACATTCGACGTCAATCAGCAAAGCAGATTTCAATAGCTGCGGGGGGGCGACGTTGAGTGGGAAAGGGGGGTGGAGGGCAACAGCCTCAACTTGTTTGTTGTTGGCCCGTCCGTTGCCTTGTTGTTGTGTTGTTGTTCGACAACATTCGCAGTGCCGCTGGCCCTGCTGGCATCGACTTTGTTGTAGCTGTTGTTGTCGAAACATGTTGCCACTTGAATTTTGTTGCCTTTGACGGCAGCATCGGCTCCTCCAGCAGCTCCTCTGTCTGCCGTCTGCCGTCCGCCGTCCGCCGCCTGCTGTGCGTCCTGTTTCCGGCTTTGCTCCACATTAACCAGCCAAAGATTGCTCACATCAACTTGGCTCCAACTGCTCCAGTTCGATTTTTGCCTTGGCTAAATTTATGTGCAACAGCAAACTCTTCAATGCCTAATGCTATTCAATTTGCAACAGATTTTCAACGATTAGCATTGATTTTTAAATTTTATTTTTTTACATATATAATATTTCTTAAATTTTGCACATTTGATTTTCTAATTCTGATGTGTTTATATATCTTAGCAAACATTTACAAATATTTAATAATAAAAAGTGTAGAAAAGAGCTAATTTTCAAGTAAACCCAACAAATATCAAACTTAACAAATTTTAATATCACATAACAATCATTATTAAAAATACGTTAAACATGTAAGTTAAAGTGCAACAAAATATAATAAATTATTATTGAAAACAATTTTTTCAATATATTCATAATTGATTTTTGTCAACTTCCGGCATGTTGAAAAACAAATCTCGCCCATTTAAGTTCAGTTGACTTACACAAATTAAATGTTTTGCATATGTTGCCTATTTCCTTGGGTGTTTTTATAAATTGTCTGCTTTGTCTAGCCCATAACTTTAGTTAGTTACTGCCGCTATCATTTAAGTTCGATCTGTGCCTGAAATTGATTGAACTTGTTTATTTATGGACTCGCAGGCGCTGCCTGTGTTAATCACCTGCGGGCTGATGTGAAAACTGAAGCAACTGCTCAAGTAGCTGTATCTTATATAAATCGTCAGATAGTTTAACGCCGCCCAAGTTGAGACATCAGCTCGTAAATTACGGCGACTGTGACGGAGTTGGTAATTAATAGGCGCCAAATGTCCGACTGTCCACCCGTCCGTCCAGCTCACCTGACCAGTTCAGCGTCCCCGGCTTGCATTTGGACAAACCACTTTTTACCGCGAGCGTTCATTAAACATAAACACATTTTATTTATAGTACAGCGCTTAGGCTGCACAGCCTGAAATCGGATATCCTTCGGTCGGTTCGCATTTCTCCAACTCCAACCTTAAGTTGAACACGTTACGTTTCTTGCAACGCCGACAGGCCTCAATAAAAACTGACTTGTCTTTGAGTTATGTAGGAAATGATGTAAAAAGCTTAAACTGATTTTACGTTATGGTTGTGGCCATAGAGAAAATCAAATGTATCTATATTAATTTCCATAAATTTGAGATACAACGGAAGTCGTACGAAAACAATTTCAGATATAATATATTTTATTATATATGAGATCAAGTGGTATTTGATAGAATATAAAAGACTGCATTTATTAAAGCGTCCTTAGTTCACGGTAATCTTCTACAAGTTTCATAGAAAGCAGCTTTAAAAGCACCTGAAAGATTTAGTTGAGTTTAAAGCTCCTTAAAGTATTATTTAATTAATTCAATTAATTTAATTTTAATATTCTTATTTACTGATCCCAATTTTTTTCTTAAATTTAATCTCTTTAAATTTAAATTTATCAGATTTTTTGTCAGATTGTTATTTTTACTAATTATAATAGGCCATACACTTAATATACCCTAAGCAAACACGTTTTTTTTACATTTTAGTGCTTTATTGCTCCATAAATATTAAAACTAGTTACGTTTTGAGTGTAAAATCAGATCAGATAAACGCTACCTAAATTATATCTTGTTCGCAACCCGCGTTGTTGAAAGTAATAAAATAAAACCTTTCTTATCTGATGTTTAAAATCAGCTCTCGGCCTTTTGATCACCTGCAAATGCAATGCAAGTACAAAACGAAAACTTTCAAATTTTTTGCTTTTCAATTTTTATAACTGGACCCAATTTATTGCCGTACGCACAGTAGCTGAAATGCAACTTTGTTTTTAACACTTTTATTAATGGACAGTTAAAAATTGACAGGCCCAGCCCACAACTGTTCACAAGCTCCTCAAATCAAACAGCACAATAGCGGAAAAATGAAAATCAAAGAAAAATCAACATTTCGCTGTTTCCTGCAGCTGTCAATCCGTCAACGGGTTCAACTCTTAATGGGGAAATAATTAAAGTTTTCCGTCTGATTGCGAGGTAAAAACTCGGCCACGCAAGCGGCTAAGTAGTTGAATAATGAATGAATAAGTTTTTGTTTTTGGTTGTGTGGAGTATGTGACACAGTTTGAGCCAATCTCTCAATTTGACTTTTCTATTTGTATCTATCACACACTATTTCTCTCTTTCTCTCTCTGTTACTTGCAGCTCCCTTTCAGCCGCACTCTGATGCTCAGGTAAGTTCCGATTAGCTTCTGATGTATCTTTATTCAACTGTGGTGCATTTACCTCTATCAGAGGCGCACAAAGGCCGCAAGAAGAAAAAAAATCTAAAAAAAGGATAAAAATGAAAAAAAAAAAAAAATTGTTGGAAAAAGGGAATCCAAATGCACTATGCGCTTTTATGAGAAATGATTTGCGATTTGTGTGCATTCGTTTGAGTTTTATAGACGTTTCATTACCAGCCAACAATTTCCCCAGTGGCTGTAAAAAAACACAGTTTTTTTCTTAACTGTAAAAATGAAAATGCATGGAAAATTGCAGCAACTGGCAGGCATGGATGCGTGTTGCGTGGGCGGGGCGTGGCGGGAATGGAGAATAATACTGTTTGATATTTGCATGCGTTTTTAGTGCGCTCTGGAGTTTTAATGCATTGCACAGCACTGACAATGTTGCCATTGAATTGGCATTGATTACAGTTGAAACTTTGAGTTTGTGTTGCAGATTAAAAAACGATGCAAATTTAGTTTTCCGTTGCGATGATTAAAATAGGTACAATTTTATGACGCACTTGAAAAAGTCAAAAAAAAATTTTTTAATTTGGTTATACATTTATATTTTTTCTTGACAATAACAACAAAATAAATTATTTATATCTAATAATTATATTATTATAATAACAATATACTCTTTAATTTTACTTTTTGAAATTAGAAAATTTAAATGAATTTATTCAATAATTTATTTATCTCTTCCTCTATTTAGCAAAAGTTTTTTCAGTCATATTTTATTATTTAAATTTGTATATTCATATTTATTCATGTTTATATTATTATTTACTTTAAACTGAGCTTAGGAGTATTTAACCAATTTTTAGTTTAACAAATGCTCCAAAATGCCACAATACACAACCTTTAACTGGATTTCCGAAGCCAACAGGGATTTGTAGCTGGTCGTGTCAAGTGTTGTCCTTGCAAGTGTTTTTTCAACTTGAACATAGTACAGGGAGGGGTGGGAGGGGGCTGTTCTAGTGACGTGCAACCTTCCCTTAAAAAGAAAATCGCAGCTGCAAGACACGCGTGCACACGCCGGGATACAAAGCGCAAATGTCACGTTATCCTTTTGAAAGGACATGCATGGGGCCGAGTGCAAAAGCGGGCTCAATGTCTTTTCAATTGCGTTTAAAATGCAGCAATTAAACCGCAATTTCTATAAAAAATTACGCCTCGAATGCGAAAGAAAACAATTAAGGCGTGTAAGCAAAAGCAAGGAGCATTCCAAAGACAGCCAACGGCAGACAGGAGCAGCCAGCAGGACGACGGCGTCGAGGCCATGACAACAATTACGAGATCCATTTAACTTTGGCAGGATGCGAAGAATGCGAATGCGACACATGTCGCAAAACGCAGCGGGAGATGGCGAAAGTCGACGTCAACAAAACTGGCGACATGCCGACTAACACACACACACACACACACTAACATGCCAGGAGACATTCATGTCCTGTGTTAAAAAGTCACAAAAAATCAAATATAAAAGGGGGCGCAAGACTTGAATGTCGTCTGGCTAAAAGCGCACAAATCTTGGCAAACGTTGCAAATATAAAGCGGGACGAGTCCTGCCAGCGCAGACAATCCACACAGGATGTTTTTGCACTCATTATGCGCCAGCTGCAGCAACAGCAACAGCAACAGCAACAGCAACAAGCAGCATGCGCCGCATGTGTGTGCGTGTGTGTGTGTTTTGTTGTGCCTTGGCATCAACACAAACTTAAAGAAACGAAAGACGGCGAAATGAAAGCACTGACTGCATTCTGAATTCTGATACCCTGCAAAATGGAGTTTGTGTGGAAATTAATGCGAAAATTTTAATAAATGCATAAGAAGTAATTTCAAGATTTTCTATAATTTAGATATAATTCAGATAAAGTGAAAAAAACATATTTAGATTTTGCAATTTATTTCCTAATTTAAGCACGTAGTTAATTAAAAACCATTAAATTAAAATTTCGAAAATAAATAAATAAATAAAATAATAAATAAATGAGTTATTTTGTATACACATACTTTTGTTAATTCTTTTTATTTATTTTCTTATTGAACACATTTAATTTAGCTTTTTCACATATATATTTTATATAGAGCATTTAATCGTCTTCTTTGCGCATGGAGTTAAATTTCTTCTGTGCTATGTAAATAAATAAAAGTGATGTATGCGTCTGCAGCTATGTGAGTGCATGTGATAATGTGTGTGTGTGTGTTTGTTCGTTTGTTGTGTTTGCAGGTGCATCTGTGTGTGTGTGTGTGTGTGTGTGTGTGTAATTGAGTTTCACTTGGAGCCCGGCTGACATTGACTTTATTTGGGGCGCTGCTGGTGGAAAGACAAATAGGCGCAAGGAGACAGTGGGACAGCGGTACAATGGCAGCTTTGACTCCGGAACTGTGGAGCAGAATGCCTGAGAAAGGCTCGCATTTTATTTGTTGAAGTGCAAGAAAAGCAGAAGTCAAAAAGGGCTTAATGCACTTAAGAATTATGCGAGGCATGAGCCAAATAAAGCAAAGTAGAAAATGGTAGAAAGCAAAGAAAAGGAAGATATTGTCAACAAGCTCCAGAGTGTGTGTGTGTGTTTCAGTGTGTGTGCGTGTGTGTGTAGAGGGAGCTTATGTGTTTGGGCTCTGCGATTAAAATGCATTTCAACTTAATCCTCGAGTGAAGAAACTGAGTTGGAATTGGATTTTAAAGGTTCTTGTTGTTTGATAAATAGTTCATTTATTTTTTTATTAAATATGCATTTTGGAATTTTGCTTTTTACAATAAAATTATCTGTCATTAATTTTTGTATGTATTCCAAGTATGTATGAAGAGATAACTACAAAAGCTTATCTTCTTTCCAAAAATTAAAAATAAAATAATTTTTGTTTAATGTTTCTGATATAATAAATGGTATTAAAAAACGTTACATGCTTATTTGGCAGTTTTTAAGAACATATATAAAAAGTTTTTAGTTTCTAAAATAAAGTAATGTTGCAAATTTTCCCTGTACTCATCGTTTTCAATATTGCAAGTAACAAATTTTTGCCTGTCACATATTTGGGATGCACAGACTCGTCATTGACACAGTTTGCAACACTGGCTGGACGAGAAAAGCCACAGCATACTCACTAATGTGACAGGATTAAGGCCATGAAAAATGCTTGCATAATTGTCAAGTTATGTGCGTTGAACAACAGCTACTGTCAAATGCGATTGACAAGCCCACAAAACACACACACACACACACACACGCACACAACGCTTACGAGTTGAGTCCACACAAATGTGAAAAGGGAGCAGAGAAGCCTCATTCGCATACACTCGTATTTAATCACTATTCACTTCACTGATTCACTTATTCAGTTTCAGTATTCAGTGTGCGAGCCCAAAAATGCCAACGTTCCAACAAAGCCTCTCTCGGTGTGTGTGCGTGTGTGTGTGTGTGGTTGGTGTTTGTATTGTGTGGATTTTGTGGCTCTTTTACAGCAGCTACGTATTTGTGTGTATGTGTGTGTGTGTATGTTTGTGTGTACGATTAACGATGCCTTTTGGCAATTCCACATTCAATGTTCCTATTGATCAATGGTATCAATGCCTTCAATACGTTGAATTTAACATTTCAATAATAACTTATGAACTCTTTGTGTCCAAAAGGTTTTCCCAGCTAAATACAATAACCATATAACATACAATAAAGTCCGATATATCATAATTTGATTCGTTGAAAAAATATACAATAAAGATAAACAACTTGTGAGATTTCTAAGACTGTTTTTCACAAATACTTTGGCATTGAATATGCTTAAATTAATTAAGCTGAAATATGATTAAATAAATATATGTGATTTTAAGCTGTTTCCCTACTCTATATACTTATTTAATTATCAAACAACATTTTGCATTATATTATATATGAATTGTATAATATAATTTTCTATTATCTTATATATTATTAAACATTTCATTTGGCAATCGACAATATTTAAAAATATATAAAAATATATCAAATATAAAAATTAAATATATTTTTTCACTTATTTTTACTTTTATTTTATTTTTTATTATTAAATCAGTTCGTAATTCCTGCCACCCACACCCACTTTATGCAGCACTTGAATCTTTTTGATTGATTTTTGGCTGTTCGTTTGGCTAATTTCGCATCGCTTATGTCACCAGTTGCTGGCTTGCATCAGTTTGCATCAATCCGCATCAGTTTGGCTCGGTGGTGCAGCAGCCTGGCCAACATGTAGACATAGCAGACGTCAGCATGTTCCTGTACCCGTTGCGTCAGCTGCTGTCGAGCCATCACCCACCCATTGTGCCACCCCCTCGCCACCCCCTCGCCAAACCCCTCGCCACCCACTCTTCCCCTCTTCCTTGCATTCGGCTCTGCGCTCTCGTGTCGCTGCACTCACTCGTGCATACATGAAAGTCAATTAAGCGTATTAAGTGCAACTGTGTGTGTTTGTGTGCATGTGTGTGTGTTTGTGTGTGTGTGTGTTGCTGTGCTTATCATGACATTTCTTGGCATTGGCATCAAACAACAAACGTTCCACAACATTTCCAGCGCCACCCTCATTCATTCGATACAAGCCAGCAAAATCGGTTTCCGGTTCGACTCTGGCAACCCTTTAGGGCGTGGGCGGAGGGGGCGCGGGTTGTGGGGCGAGGCTTACGCGACAATTTCTCCCATTCGAATGATGCGATGTGTGCGGACGGTGTGTGAAACGTTTGCGGCTGATTGCGGTTCTTAATTTGCTTTAAGATATTGTACTTTGGTTTTGTCATCTCGATTTGATATGTTAAGTGCTCTACACTGCGACAAAAAGACGACATATAAGCGTGTTTATTGTCAAAGAAATCAGTCAAAAAATAAAAATTGTAAACACTTAAATAATATTGCGTTTTAGTTTTACGAAATTTATAACTTAAGCTTAAGAGCACAATTTTTTTATAACCGGTTTGATTTATTGATTAATTGCTTTTTAATTCAGTTCAAAGTATAAAAATTGTTCATTAATCTAGTATATAATTCAATATTATCTACAAAATTGTTTGTTAAATTTTCTTAATTCCTTTGCCTTATAAGGTATGATTTTAATTAATGAAACGCTGGCTTAAATAAGCTTGGTGGCTTTAAAGGTTCAAAAGCCAAATTTATGCAGCATAAAAGTCGAAAAGAAATTGCGATCTTTCAGTTGGACAACTGACACTGCACTGCATTCCATGGAAAGACAAATAGTTTGTAATTCTTATTAGGTTGTTTTGTTACTCGAATTGAATAATAGAATTTGTGACAGTTGGACCAGGCACATATCTGCCCTCGACTCGGAATCCCCTTCAAGTCATAGCATTTACATATCTCAGCTGTCTTATGACTGTGTTGTCTCTGTTGTTGTTGTTGTTGGTGCTGTTGTCAGTGGGATAGACAACATTACGCATACGCAACGTTGTACGGACAACGCCTGCAACGATTGCTGCATTGCCTCAGCATGCAGAATAAGCTGCTCACACGAAGCACAGTTGCTGCTGCTGTTGCACCCCTCAGAGACGAGCAGCAGCAGCAGCGGCAGCAGCGCCCCCTTTTTGAGTGTTAATTGTCGTATGCAAATTTTTGCGCATCCACAAAATGTAACAAAACACGATTTTGAAAGATGCAAATTGGGTGTTGCTGCTGCTGCTGTTGCTGCTGCTGCTGCTGTTGAGTCCAGGCAGTTGCCAGCGGCAGTGAGTGTCAAAATAAGCTTTAAATTACGACGTAGCTGCCGCTCCTGGCTGCAGTGCCCCAACTCCTTCTCCAGCCTGAAACGTGCGGCGTAATTTGCAACTGACAAGAGTGAAAGTTATGCGAGGGGGCACTGCAAAAAGTGGCACTGTCCGGGCAACTGGCCGCACAGCCGACCGCACGTCCGCCTGCAAGCTATAACAAAATGTCACTTTTGGCCAGGATGCGCTGCTTGCCGAAGGGCTCTGCGGGCTGCGGGCTGTGGACTGTGGACTGAAGGCCGGACCGGACTGGCCAGAACATGCCGCATGCGTGATTGTGACATTTGATTAGGTTGCCTTTGTCGAAATGTTAATTTGTCTATTGAAGGTGCCAGGACACAGGACCTTCTACGTACTCTCGCTACACTCCCCCCCCCCCCCCCCCCCCCCCCCCCCCCCCCCCCCCCCCACCCCCTCCTGCCTCTCCCCCCCCCCCCCCTTTAATTATCGATTTTTGCAGCAATTTTAAATGCCAAGTGCTTGACACATGCCACAAACACACACACATAGACACAGCACTATCTCAAATAATAATAAAGCAAACATGAGTAAATTTCAATTTCGAATTTGAAGCGTCATTTGCAAATTGAGACAAATTGCGGCTCAGCATTTACTTAAGGCAATCTCACTTACTACAAAATTGACAAAAGACAAACGCATAATTGCCATATAATAATCATAATCTGCACAAAGCAAACACGTGCCCCCGCAAACTTCCACAGACTTCACACACCCGCACACACAGATATAAAGCGTGTCTGGGCTTCTTCTACAACTTGGCCACTAATTAAGAAGGCAAACTGGGAGCTGTGCACACATACATATATACATACATACATATATAATTTTGAGCAAGGACTCGCTTCTAGGATTTCCTTTTCTGGCTGGACTATAACTTTTTGTTTCTACAGCAGTTAACCCACAATTGAAGTCCATTTAAACGCTTCTCACATTTCTCTGGCTCTTAGTTATATTTACATTTTCATATTTATATTCTATGACTGCTGTTTGTTGATTTTAAAATTTTCTCTGTGAAATAGGAACATTTATTATGATATATAGCAAACAATTTCCATGCCAGAGAGAACAAAATATTATTTATTTGTTTTAATCTATAAAATAAAATATTTTGAGGAATAGAAAACTTTAAATATGTTATGCAGTATGAATTGAACTAACCTGACTTTTCTTATGAACAATAAAATAAAAATAAAAAACAAAGAAGATTTATGGCATAAAAGTCAGTTTTGAATCGAATTTTAAAAAAGGTAATTAATAATCTACCTTTCAAATAAGTTGACCGTAACTCAGTTTATATGAAGAATAAAAGTTTTCTTATCAAGCCAACGAGCATATTTTGATATTGAACTCTATTTACATAAGAATAATTTTCAAGCATCGATAGAATCGAGTATACTCATTGTTGCTTGTGAACAGAGTATTCCATTGTAGCTTACTCCAATTAGGTTTATTAAAATACAAGGCTTGCAATGTATTTTATTTTTTTAAAGATAATTATTAGAAAAGAAGCGGAAAATTTTCGAATATATAAAAAAATTATTGCCCAATTACAAAACAAGGTTGCAATTAAATCTTTTGCAAATTTGCTTATGAGTGCTTTATAGTTTTCAGTTTTATTTGTTTTCTTTAAATTAATCCTTTTAAAAGATATACAATTTAAAAACAATAAAAATAAAATTCTAAATTGCCGCCTATTTGGAAGTTTTATCACATACAGAAACTTTTTGGCGCCCATATTTAAAATTTATTTTATAGTTCTTTGTTTCTACCTATTGTTGTTGTCATCAACATAATGAACACACTCAGCAGTGTATCAAGTGGCAAACCCCAAAGCAGTTTTTTTTTCTACCACCGCCCACAATTGCCATATCAAGCGAGCTTCATTTCTATTATTTTATTTATATTGTTTTTTTTTTTTTGTTTTTCAACATTTTGCCAAAAGTCAAACACGAACAATTTATTTATGGCGCTGATATGGCAACGCCAGCAAAGTGCAGTCTACCATTTATGGCGGCGTTTAGAATTGTTCAACTGTTGCACAAGGCATTTTATGAGGCAACCGAGAGCCAAACTCCCCTAAAATGCTCCCAGCGAAATGAGAAAAACTGTAAGGAAAAACGCATAAATTTTATGACTGACCGAGCAGACGGGGGGAGACGGGGGCGAAGCTGTTGCACTCAAAATAACTGTATAGCCGCATTTTCACACAAAAAGTGCGCCGAAATTTTCAACTAAATTATTCATTGAGCGCGCAATTGAGCTGGAAATGTGCACAACATGTGTGTGCGTGTGTGTGTGTGGGTTGTGGGTGTGTGTGTGTGTGGCTTGATTGTCTGCCTGGCTGTCGCTGCTCGTTGGCACTGTCTGGGCACGTAGAATTGTCGGCTGTTTGGCTTCCTAGTCGCTGGGGCAACTGCAAACATTAAAAAAAATATAAAAAAACTGAAAAAAACTTTGATCTGCGGGAAAACTTAGCCGAACTTAAAATTCCCTTACGACAAGCAATTTATATAGAAATTATGGGATAATACAGAGCAAAATTATTAAACTGAGTAACTTTTTATTTATTTAGAATTAAGTATATTGCAAAAGCTGATTTTGTTTTTAAGATATTATTATATTGACTTAGCCTGACTATAACGTATTTAGATACAAAAGTACTTTAAGCAAGTGTATAAAACAATGAGGGTAGACGAATGCCGGCATGGCGGTACTCCAGTCGTGCATGCCACACAACCACTTGACACTTTGTTGCAGGCCACATTCCTTCTGCCCGCCCCCACCCACATGCAATGGGAGACAATAAACGGAATTGTTTTGGCTGCTGCGCGATCCATGCAAAAAAAAATGGCATAATGTTTAGAAATGGTCTATAAAATTAACTTTATTGCTTTTTAATAGCGAAAGGTTTTTTTCCGTTTAAGTTTACGTTTACGTGTGGTTATAAATTTATACTTTAGTCCATGCTGTTCTGGTTTCCAGGTTGATCAAAATGCGCGTCCAGAGAACTCTTCTTCTGACTATAGCGATGTTCATAATAATGAAAACTATCAATGAGCTCAAAATAAAAAGAAAAAATTTAATATAAAATTATGAATGATAATTGACATTTATGAAATGTCACTTACATTGCTCCACAGGAATAAAAACTTAAAGAAATGCAAGAATTCACAATTGCAACTTTAATATTTGGTTTCTTTTCTTTTTACGAAGTTAAAAAAAGTTACTTTCGAGCTAATTAAAAAATAATAAGCATATAAAATGAAAAATAAACTGGAGCCGTACAAACTATACCAAAATGAGATATCTCCGACTTCAAAGACTTTAAGTTCTATACATTTCACTTTAAATACATTATACTAAGTGATATGTGCTGTAGCTTTTTAAAGTTTATTAAATTTTTAAAAGTACTTTGTAAGGGTGGATTTTTTGCGGCCCAAGTGGGTTGTGGGTTTGAGGCTATGGATAAAACAAAATCTCGCATGCATAAATTAATTAAAGCCTTTTTTGTTGCAAATCAGACAAGGGAATTGGGCACACCTCTCGAGCTGGCGATGCGGGCAGCTGTGGCAGGGGGCGGCTTAATTGCATTTGTTAGTTAACGTGAGCGGGGGAGGGGAAGGGGGCGTGTGTTAACTGACGTGATTTGCGACGTTTTTGTTGTTTGAGCGACCACAGGCCGTCTGATCAATTTGCTCTGCACTGACAGATTGAGGCAAGAGCAGAAAATGTCATCGTCATCATCCCCGCATCCTTGAATCCTGGTATTCCCCGTATCGGCTCATAACTCAGGGCTCAACTCTTTCCAACTCTGCCTTCGAAAAGTGCAAAACTCATTTATCAAATGGACAGCACGCTGACCTGCAGCTGCAGCAATGGCAATGCCACAAAAAGTGCAACAATTTCTGTGGCGCCACTTTTACAAAAAAAAAAAAATTAAAAAAAAAAAACAAACTAGAAAGGCGCCAAGAGCCAAGAAAAATGAACCCCCGCACCCCGCGCGCACATTCGACAGACGCCACTGTTCAGCTCATGGCTGCCAGAACGCACTCATAAATCATAAAATTCCATGCAGCCCAACACCAATGGCGCCATCGTCATCTTTATAATCTGGCCCCTCCCAACCTCATCAGAGCACAGAAAAGGAATCGGTTCTGCATTGGTTCTATGTGGGTGTAACCGCTGGACTATGATGTTGCAATTTGTAGCTGGTAAAGTGTGAAATTGCGTTGCCAACGCGAATTGTTTTTTTCCTTTCTTTTCAATTTCTTCGTTTTATTGTTTTTCCCGCTTACTTGTTTTCTTTTTTAGTCAACTGTCCGGTGTTTTATTTGCCACCCCTGCCAAACATACGTTCCGCCCGTAAATGAACTGCCGCAGGGGTTTCGGCGGGAATCTGTTGTGGTTCCGCTTCTTTAGGCAATAGGAATACGTGTGGGGGAACCCCACGTATATGCTCACATGTTTACTGATAAGCATAAATTATAATTGAGTTTTGGCACTTACTGTTTGAAATATTTGACTAAAATTAATCAGTCAATTTGTTTCGTTTCTATTTTATTTATTTTTAATATTAATGTGGAATTATATATTTTATTGAATTTTATTTTTAACTTTAACAAATTTTAGTATATAATTGTATAAATGTATTACAAAATCGTTACACAAAAGTCTGTTACTATGATTGATAGAAATATTGATATATAATAATATTTAAAATACTTTAAATTTAATTTGAAAGATATTAATCTTATTTTAATAAATACAACTAAGTATAAAATTATAAAAATATCTATTGAAAAATTATTTAAACTCTCTACAAACTTTAAAATGCTAACCAAATGTTGTTGCCATATGCTAACACTATTGCAAAAGGGTGCTGAGCTTTATAAGAAACTTAAAACAAGCCACCTTTTAATCCGAATACCCAACTCAAAGTGCTGACTTACTCATTTTACAATTTATTTACACATTTTGAACGCACAAATAAATCAATTAGCACACACACACGGACACACACACAGGCAAGACAAGCTCCATTTCAGTTTGAGTCACCTGAGCAAGGATCCAGAGCCACAGTACGAAGGCCAGCCCAAGTGTGAGCGTAAGCTGTTGTCCTGTTTGCTGTGGCAGACGCGGCGGCTAATTGATATAAACGACTGTCTCCTACGGTTCGTAATGCCTGCTGAAAACCTGCGCAGCTTTCACTGACTTTACCTTTATTAAAATTTATGCGACGTCACAATAAAAGCTGCACTTGTTTTATTTTTATTTCAATGGATTTTTTTTTTTTCGTATATTTTTTTAAACTTAAAGTTTTGTTGCTGCTCAGCATTCGTCAGCCTAATGCAATTCGGAACATTTACTTACACCTGCCGCTGGTTGCCACCTTGCGTCAAGCACCGCCTTCCACTGACTATGCAAACCAACTGACATGCAACAGAATTTATAATCGCACATCCACACACACGCACACACACGCACCTGCTACACCTGAACGATAAAAACCCACAAATTTTGCGTGCGCTAGTTATGAAGGCGATGTCGTCGCCGAGTGGGCGTGTCAATTGCATGACGCCCCACACCCACCCACGCCCACACATGCACACACCCACACACAACCTACTTGCAGCAGCAGCCAAAACCAGCTTGTGCATCCATCGTTGACGTTGTCTGGCAAAGTGCGTGTCTCGATTTCTACATAATTAAACTACATCAACCATGCCACTTGCCGTGGTACATGTTGCACTGCTACTCCAGCAGCTGCCACTGTCCCCCCCATGCCGCCCCTGCTCTTCGTCCCGCCTGGCTTTGGTTACGTGTGCGTGGCGCCACCACTTCCGGTTTGCGCCGGTTGCGTCCGGGCAACGGGCAACCGGCAACGAGCACCAACAACTTTGGCGCTAAACTTTTAATGCACGTGCACTGGCCACCAAGAGAAAGAGAGGCAAGGAGAGAGGGTTGAAGTGAGAGAGAGGACACAGCAAGGGCAAGGGAGGCTGACTTCTGGGTAACGGATTGTGGTAGAATTGGGTGGCATCCGTTGGCTGCAATTGCTTGACATGCTAAACCAGACAGGCGACGAACCTGTCGAAAACGATATGCACATGAAGTAAAAATATTAAAAATTCATATTGGATAAATTGAACGCATATTAAGTATTTAAATCTAAAGTTAAAACGTGTTAATAAAGTATTTATATAAAAATAATTCAAACTTAACTGAGCAACAAAAATATAGGTTCAGAACCTATATATGGTCGTCTTAGTTATAAGCGAATTTTAAGTTGAATTTTATTATCATTGGAATCAGTGAAATTATACATATGCTCCAATGCTTTTATTGTTTATAACAGAATTACAATTTGCGATTTTAAAATAATATAATTAAAATACATATGTTTATGATTTTTTTGTACAAATAATTTTTCAAAGTTGTACGTTTTTTTCAAACATTATAATATTTTTATTTATTTATTTACAATTTTATAAAATCAATTTGAATTTGACATTTGTGTTGGGTGTCAAAGTTCTTATAACATAGTTTGTGTTTATATATATGTGTGTGTTAGTTTTGGGTATTGTTGTTGTAACTGCGTCTGCCTCGTTTGCACGAAAATTTGTTGGAATTATTTCGAGCAGTTCTAAATTTTGCAATAACGAACCGCATTTGACGGGCATACAAATTGCATGCCTCTGCCATTCAGCAGGGAAGGCCGGAGGGGGCTGTTACTGAAGCTGGGCGCTTTGTTAAAGTCAAGTCAAGTGCATGTGTGTGTGTTTGTGTGTGTTTGTTTGGGAGTGTGCGTGAGGTTGTGTTTTCCTTTCAACTTTCTTGGTCTGGGCTTAGTTTCGCCTGTTTGGCAGGCCTGCTACAGGGCAAGTTTTTGGCCGGGATTTGTTGCTTGAATTTGGCCAAGTTGCAGATAGTTCATAATTAAATAGCTTAAACATGCCACCGGCAAACGGAAAACCACATTGCAACATTACAACAATTTAACTAGCGCCATCTTCTGCAAGATTTTGCAACCAAAGTGGCAAAATATTTGTGCAAACTTTTCAATTTTTCAACATATCCCATTTTCTGTGTTTTTGCTTTTTGTCTCTTCGGTTTTGCTCGCGTTTTTCTGCTATGGCAATCTTTTTGATTTAGCTACGGAGCCATTAACACGGATTGATTGCCCCCAAGGACAAAAGACGCCAAGTGGCTTAAAAAACAAGCGCTGCTCTGCGCCGGAAAATTCAGAGTTTTCGTTCTGGGCTCCAAGATGATTTCCCTTATAGATTGTGGGCGAAATGGTTTTCGAGCGTGCAGTGAAAAAAAATGAAAGTTGTCTCGTTCATTTTACGCACTGCCGTCAACTGTCTTAGGAATATTCCTGTTGTTGTTGTTGTAGTCCTCTGACATTTAACAATTGATTTTAGCTCCGTTGCGTGTATATAAAAATATGTGTAGGCCAAGTATTGCTGGGATCTGCACGCAGTTAATATAAATTTACATTTAATACTGATTGATATCGCTCACAATTCATTGATTCGCGTTGGAAAATTGTCGTCAGACAATATTTAAAGCATATTGACAACAAATATAATACTTTATTTACACAAATATTTCATGTTTATTAGTGAAATAAATTATTTTTATATTGCAAAAAAAAAAAAAAATAAAAATAGTTTTATATGATTTAAAATATTAGAAAAATGTTCCAAACGTGTCTAAAAATAAATTAATAATTTATGAACACTAAACTTGATTCCTTCCTCTTGTTAATGATAAATTTTTTTATAAGATGCATATACATTTGTAGTATATAAATTCATTCATTAGTTTATTGAAGTTGTGCAATTACTCTTAAGTTTTTTGGCATCATAAAAATTCGGATTGACTCCTCATAATTTTTAAGCACATTTTATGACTGCCAAATGAAAAATAAGCTGTATATCAGCTCCATTAAAATCATTGTAATATATTTGTAAGTTGTATTTTTTGACAATTTGAAAGCATAAAAACATAAAAAATATATGGCCAATTATGTTGGCAATTTTCTTTTCACGTTTAAGTACTCATTATGAAAATAAATTGCTTTAAAATGAATATTTAACACCTGAACAAGACAAATATAATATTAGGTGTTGTAAAATCGCTTTAAGGCAGCTGCAAAATATTGCCAAATTTACAGTAGTTATTGCCTCTGGCTGCTAAAACGTTTTATGTGCCGGCCATAAAAATTGCATAAATAGAGTAATATTCAAAACTTATCGATTAAACAATCGACCAATACAGAAACCTCTGAACTTTTCGTCAAACTAGCGCTGCTCTTTTTACTTTTTGCACGTCTCTCCAACTCTTTCTCTCTCGCTGTCTCTGTCTCTTTCGCTGTCATGCTAATAAGAAACGCTTTGTTATGCATTTCCTTCCGCTTACGTGGCCTGACTTAAGGCGCATTTGCAAAATTGGAGACGAAGTGCAAGTGCCGCCAGTGTGGTGTATAAAAAGGGTTAGGGGGAATGGGGGATGGGGGGCACAAACCTTAAAAACGTAAATTGAAAACTTTGCCCTCGCCGCCGTTGTGGCACACTGTTTGGCAGTTGGTTTTGGCCGTGTGCGTGCCTTGTCAACATAATTCAGCAGTTGATTGAATAGAGCACAGTGCCGGATGGTAGTGGGCTGGGAAGGGGGATGGTGATGGTTGACAGCGGGCGGCTGGGTGGGTGCTTATAGCCATAAAAGCACCAGTCGGCGACATAAAACGCTCCAGAGTCGATGGTCCCACGTTATCCGTTTTGTTGCCAACTTTTGCTGCGCCAGTTTTAAAATCAAATGCCTCATTTGTACGGCTTACGCTTACGGCCGCAGTCGGTGTCGGTGTCGGTGTTGGTGTCGGAGTCGGAGCCTGAGGCAGGGGCCAATGTTACCGGTTCCGGTTGCGCAAACCGCAAAGATTAATTTGTTATTGCTGCATGTCGCCGCCATTGTTGTAGTTGTAGGTCTTTGCCAGGAAGTTCTGTCGGCGCTGGAATTTTTAGCGCAGCACTAAAGGTGCAAAGGAATTTAATTAAATGTTCTTCTCACTGCCATGTCGAAAGTTTTGCAGGCACTGCAGCAGCTCCACTTCCAGCTCCAGCACCAGTTCCAGCTCCAGCTCCAGCTTCAGTTCAGGCTGTCACACAATGCGAAATTTGTTGTTTGTGCTCGGGCCGTGCCTCGGCTAAGTCGTCGTCAAAAGCACAGCTCAATAAACTTGACAAATTTGCATAGTCCTGGCCTCGTGGCTGCCCTTACAACGACCCCTTCACGCCCCCTGCACGGACCGCTTGGACAGCCAATTGTGTGCGCTAACGAGACATGAAAGCCGCTTTGGCAGCCAAAGTACCAAAGTAAGAAGCTGCCATTTAAGTCGACCACGCTCACGAGCACAGTGGGCCTAAAATCTGATTTGTGCATTTAAAAATATAAAAAAATACTTTTTTAAATTATCTTATTTACTGTTACTATTATTGAGAATTTAAATATTTTACAATTTAATTGGTTTTATAAAGGTTAGTTTATATTTTTTAACACGCATAAATTTACTAATCGAATTAAGAACGCACTATACTAATCCATCATAGCCATCATCATCATGCCCATCATCAGACCAAAAAATGCCTCCACATTTCGTGGCTCCAACTAAGCATTGGGATGGGCTCAAAGCGAATGCTTTAAAGAGTTCATAATCCGAAATGTACACAAGACCAGACTGTAAAGCATAGCCAAGCCCCGACCGGGCCCAGAGCTAGTAAAACAAACTGATCAATGGGCCATAATACGACAGACGGTTGGGACAGAGTGGACAGACCGATGCTGGTGCTGCTGGAAGGTGGGCGAGGCTTTCTGGACTGGCCCAGGCAGACATAACAGGACAGATGGCATGAAAAATTATTTACTGCAAGAAAAATCGCTTGCAACATTTTTGCACTGAGTCTGAATCGGGTCAGGGAGGGAGGTAGGCGGCAAGACAGGCACAGTCAGAAGCCAGGCCGGGGTGATTTTGAGCGGGTTATGGCTATAGCCAACGATGGATGGGCACGGGGTGTGTTCAGTCGGCAGTCGGCAGTCGCATGATGAAGTTGCCAATGATGATGTTGGTCCACAGCTATGGCTAAGGCTGAGGCTGATGCTGATGCAGGCGACACAATAATGCTGCCATTAATCTTCTGGCACGACTGATTTGTTTGACTTACGGCTCACGGCGACAGCCACATCAGTAAGAGAGAGTCGGATATACATATAGATAGATAGATAGATATTTGGATGGATGGATGAATGGATGAGTGGATGATTGGAGAGTGGCAGTTGGAGCGGCTTTAAGCCTGGCCAAAACCAGCAACTTGCCAACGCACATTACAAAATAATTTGTGTAAATCATTTCTGACATTATGTAAGCAGGACCCCCTTCCCCTCCCCATCTCCTCTCGCAATGCTACTAAAACTTTAATTGTGCAGCCATCAACACCAATCAGACGCAGTCGCTGACACTTGTCAACAAGCATAGCGGCATTCATAATTTTTTGGCTCGTTAATGAAAGGTTTTCCTAGCCATTACCTGGCGCGAAAGACAGTGTAATTGCACTGTGCAACAAACATACAATCATTTTGTGGTCAACTTTTCCTTTCTCTTCCAGACGCAAGTGACGTAAAATTGTTCAGAAAATAGATAATTATTTTCAATAAGTTTTTGAAAAGATTAAATTAAATTACAGAAATAAATAAGGTAATTTTCAATTTATTCTATTTTTATTAATTTAATTTTAATTTAATTTTAGTAGTTTATTTTTTAATTTTATTTTCTTAGTTAATATTATTTAAATGTTCTTGATATGTTTTATATATAATATTTTTTCAACATACTTTTATAAGCGATTAACTTTAAATTTTTGAATTAAGTATTAAATTATTAATTTTTTATTTAGCACGATTTTATATTTCTCAAATTCTTTTATGTCTATATTTGGTTATCCTTTTTTCTACAAAATTTCGTTTTGTTCAGTGTGGTTGAGGCTGAATGGAAAATGTTATAACAAATGTTAGCCGCATGTTCAGCAATCATTATGTCATGTGCGTCTTTCTAGTCACGATTAACAATCACTCAGCCGCAGTTTCGGACGCACAGACGGACTTTAAGTCAGCCGCACAATCGGTGTCTGATACAGCCTCGAAATGGACTTGTTCAACTTTCGATTGGCCGGGCCGTCAAAAGCGAAAACTCTTATAGATCCACAAGTGTGTGGTTGGGGGGGGGGGGGGGGGGGGGGGGGGGGGGGGGGGAAAGCGACGCCGCACACTTCCCCCCCTGGGGGTTTTTGCAACTCCTCTTGCGACGAACGCCGCGCAAATGTTTGCATTTGGACATGTGATGCATTTTGGCCAGGGCTCGGACAGCGTCAGCTTTGAGTGCAGTTCAAGTTTTTTTTGTTTGTTTGTTTGTTTTTGATATGGCTACATTGTGATTGCGTGTGTAAAGATGAGGTTCATATTTTGGAGCTGTGCGATTAACTATGTCATCGTTTGACTCATTATGTTATGTCATTAACAAAAATTGTTGAAATGTTTGCAATAACAAACAATCAATTGGGATGAGAACAGTTTTTATTATTATATTTAAGAAGTGCAAATCAATTTTACGATTTCCTAAATTTAATCTACAGCATAATTTGTTTTTATATATTGTTTTTTCTGTCTATTATTTTTTTCATTTAAACAAAATTACACACTTTCAAATAATTGCTTATTAAATTACTTTTTCTTAAAATTTAAAAAATGTAGATTTTACTTTTACACAACAAATAATTGCATTTAATTTTTTTTATTTCAACACGAAAGCTTACAGTTTCTTTTTATTGTTACCACATCATTAAAGTGCGTCAGTTGAGGTGATCAAGACTGAAGCCTGCCTGACTGAAGTCTCAGCCAACTGTCAGATGAAGCAGCTGCCCAGCTGAAGATTTGCTTAATATGGCTAGTAAGCGATTTATTGTTATGAGACTCCTCCTGATTGGCACCTTTATGTCGGGGTCGTTAAAAGTTTGATGTTTTATGGCCATTTGCCATTTGGCCTTTTGCTTGAAATTTGCTCAGTTTTTTGCCGAAAGGTATTTCAAATTTGGTTTACAAACTACTCTCGAATTGATATAAAAAGCGTAAGCTGTAACAAATTGAGCACTCGAATAAGGAAGTGCGAAGAAGTCTTGCTTAATTGATATCGACCATAAAACTGGCACACACACACATACTTGTATATCACTCAAAAATTGCCAAACTACGAAATCTACTGCACTTGTTAAAAAAAAAAGAAGAAAAATAACAACAGCAGCAACGATTGCCACTACTTTTTCCACTAATGCTATTTGTTTTCATTGTGCACCATGCAAATCATCATTAAATAAATTGCTCATAATTATCGCCAAGCTCGACTCATTTTGACTTTCTGGCTTATGAATGCGCTGGCCATTTGTCCGAGCGTTGTGAACACGCCCCTCAGTGAACCAAAACATGCAATAAATACCCTAGACATAAAATAAAATATTAGCTTGAGGCCATCTAAAGCTCTTTCTTGGAAGTGCCACAGAAATGCAACTAACTTCTTTGTCCATTTTAAAGGGTATCCCAACAGTCGATTCGATTTTCCACTTCACAGTGGGCATTTCCTTCTGCTTAGCCAGCGCCAAGTGGGCGGTTTTTCGTCGTGTAATTTTCTGTCAAATTTTGCATGATTTTCATTTGATAAATGCATAATAATGCCAGCCCCTGCCAGAGCAGGTGGGTTTTGCTGGTCCGTCCGGCTGTTTGGCTTCCTGGTCTGACCGCTGATGAGCGAAACGCGACGCGACGCGAGACGAGTTGGCAACAACTGACAGCTGTCCGTCAAGGGAGCGGCTTTGTTTGGCCCGCTGATGAGCCGCTCAATTGCACAATTTGTGCTGATTTCTTTGATTGTTTTCGCCAGCCAACAAAAACCACAACAACAATTGGGCAAAAATATTAACAAAAGAAATCATAAAACTGTGAGCAACTAAAATCGAGTTTGAAGCCAGCATTGAAGTGTGGGCGTGTTTCTAATCAAAGCGAAACCAGGAAATTTGTGTGCTTGGGCTGAAACACTAAAGAAATGGGAAATTTTTTAAAGATTTTAGATACATTTAAAATGGTCTCAATATTTTATGCACGACCTACAACATGGTATTTTAAATGTTAAACAATTTGTACGTCTCAAGACAAATTACAATAAAAATGCATAAAACAAATCGTACTTTTATAAATAAGTAGGATTCAAAATTGTTTATTATATAAGGTTAATCAATAATATTTAAAATATATTTGCATTACGAAACTATGTTATAAAAGCACTTAAAAAAAAAATAAATAAAAAAATCTAAAAAATATTCACACTTTTTTCTTTGTTTTGTAGAAAATTTTAAAAATGTTGACCAATTCCCATATTAATTACTATAATGTATATATGATAAAACTTTTAGATTAAAAAACAAAGAACAAGAATTAATTCCAATCAGTTAGGCCTAAGCCTAGTCATACATATAAATTACTGACACTTTGCCAGCCCACTCCGATGCAAATATCTGAGATTCTTTAGGCCCACACGCATCGCATTGCAGACCATTAAAAATGAGGGGGCAAAAAAAAAGAGGCAGAATTGAGCTGGCTGAGAAACTGGCAAATTTGTTGCCCTTGAACTAACAAAATGGCCAAAAGTTCCAATCAGCCGAGTGCAGCCAGTTGGCCAATAACAACAGCAACAACAACAACTACTCGAATGAATGTGTACGTATTTTTGGGAGATTTTGTGCCTGAACATGGTTTTTCCTTTTTTCATGTTTGTTTGCAACAAATTGAACATTTTCATTAGATTTTCTTCTGGTGGGCGAACACCGACACCAACAGTAAAAGCAACAACAAGGCACACGCACACAAAATACCAAAATACAAAAAAAAAAAACAAAGAAAATTCAAGTGCAGACGACGCGACGCCAACAAAATCTGGTTCGATAGAGTTTTTCCCATAGAGTTTTGCTCGCTGGGCACATTCAATTGTAATGCCCAGGAGAGTGATTCAATTGAATTTGTTTGTTTTAGTGTACGGTTCATTTATTTGCAAAAACGAATGAATAACAGGCCACACACAAACACCAGCATCGATACATATATATCTCCATATATATACATATGCTGTGCTCTGTGTGCGCATATAATTTGAACTTTGTCGAACTTCCGGTCAAATGGCGAGCGCCGTTCAAATCCTCCCCGCACACACGCACACACAACAAACAGCTCTAAAGCATATGTGTGTACTGGGGGGCATATAAATGTGGCATTGTTCAAGTACTGGAGTCAAGTATTCAAGGTGTACCCGTGTGTGTGTGTGTCTGCAAAACTTTTGCCTGCTTTGGATAAGTTCCTGTGGCCCCGAGGGAGCGCTTAAGATTTCATTGTGTAAATTTACTGCGGCGCTGCTCATGAGATTCACTCGTTGCTTCTTTTGCTGCTGCTGCTCATAAAGCTGCATATAAATGCAAAAGAAAATTCAAATCGCGAGCTGCTTAAAAATGAACAACAAATGAAATTCCCATAGGTAGCAAACGATGTGCCCGGGCCCATGTGGCGTATGCGCAACTTTGCGCGTTCTAAAAGACGCCGCCGTTTTCTGCCTGCCCAAAGTTTAACTTAGCTGCAGTGCGTCTTTCACCTGTTTTGTCTTGATTTCATCTCTTCTTCCTCTTTTTTTAGGTATTGTTGTTGCAGTCTGCGCCTGAGCTTGGGCAACATTTAATGTCATGTTTGTAAGTTTCTAGACGATGCCAACATGTTACTCGACCGTCTCGACTCGACTGCGTCGTTGATTCCTTCCGGTCGCGCCCGACACTTTTACCGTTTTCTCACTTTACTTCAATGGCGGCATCTTTCGTCCTGATCCGTCGCACGTTGCCCGTCACCCGTCGCCCGTCGTTGCCCTTGTTGGCATTTTTGGGGCTTGGGGTTAACTTGGGGTTACCTTGTAATTCGTTTTGTATAGTTGAACGAGCAGCGCTTAAAGTTGATGCCGGCCATGTTTAATTTAATTAGTCATGAGCTGGGCAAATTTTAACGCACAGATATTTACTCTTTAAATACGCTTCACCTGCGCCTGAATTATTAACAAAATTGTTTGAGTAAAAAGTAGACAACAAATATAATTAAATAATCCTTCGATATAAACGTAAACACTTAATTATATTGCAAACATAAAATACATATATAGATTGTTATTTTAAAATACAAAGTGTAGAAAGTATTTAGTTAAGCATAGCTCAATATTTGGCAACCTTATTGTTAAAGATAAAATTATATTTAAAGTTTTTTTAGAATTTAAAGAAAAGTATTTCTATACAGTTTAGACTTCAGCATTTAAGAAAAAAATTAATTAGAAATTTTTGAAAAAGCTGAAAACCTCTTTTTACATTTCATTTAACAGCATAATTAGCTGCTATCTTCGGTGCACAATAAAAGCTAATGATCCTAAAGAGTTGACAAACACACATATTTACACACACACACGAATAAAGATTATGGCAATAGCAATCCGATTAATATTAAGCAGCAAAAACAACAACAACTCAACTTGCTTAGAAAAGCAAACTGACATCAATGAGACAGAGGCTAACAGCAGCTTAAAGCCATTTGCCAAGGGGTTGGGTTAACAAGGCAAGCGTTAAGGCGGGCACTGATTGCTAGGGAAGTGTGTGTGTGGGTGTGTGTGTGTGTGTGTGGGTGGTGGGAGGGGAACTTGGCACGTGCTTTATGACTTATGGGAAAATTGTATTGGTATTCTTACCGCCGTTGCTGTTGTTGTTCCTGTTGTTGCTAATAATATTGTTGATCTGATTAAAGGAAGCGACAATGAGCCAACGGCGCAGCAGACTTTACATATTTACTTTTGACTCAGACATGGATTACTAATACATATACAAGAGCAGAAACAGATACAGTTACATAAGCAATTGCACACAGGGCGCATAAATTATGCTAAAAACAATTAAATCGTAATGTTGCGCTGGCAAGTTCACTGAGCAAAATGACGAACTGACTAACTGACAGATTGCCAGACAAAGTGCGCTGCTTCAACTTATTGACAGCGTCTTGGCAGCCAGCAGACTTGGCTCATTAGCCTCAGTTCTTACCCCCTAACACCTTTACCCGCACAACCAAACCCAACCCATAATGTGTGTCAAAAGTTGACATTTGAAGTAATTAAATTTAAATTGGATTTAACAGCCAAGAAATTCACACAGAAAAAGAAAACAACAAGGATTACAAGTAACAACTGTCATATTCTTTCTGCCCAACGAATATTAAATACCTTTGCAAAATGAATGAAACATGTTAAATAAAATATAACATGATTAATTCAAGCTAAATCCACAAAATGTTGAAAAACCATAAAATTTTAAAAATATATCTATACATTTCGAGAGTTAAGTTGAAAATATATTTTGATAAAGTTCATTGTATTTGAAAATATTTTTTTTGTTAATCGTTTTAATAACAAAATATCACTGATTTCTCATATAATTATAGATTAATTGATTGAAAACTTTGATCACCACTTGTACCATCATTATTTCAAGAAATTTAAATTATACTACAAAGAAAATTTGAAACTGTTTCTGACGCCATTTAATTTTCCAAAAACCTAACTGATTTTTACCAGAAATGATTTTTTGGCACAGTAAAGATTTGTTTACAGCAATGACATAATCAATGAGAATATAGTAACACACCATAAGCGAGGGTAGAAAAACATGACGACAGAGCGACAAACTTTTTTAATCCTTTGCTCATTTGTTCTTTGGTTGTGCATGAGGCAAGAAAGGTCAAAGTGATGGTTGGAGGATTCTTTAGCGGGGGCCAGTTGAGTAAGAGAGGCCTTCTGGGGTGCGTCTGTGCGCATTTTCGTATTATTAAAACTTTAAACGAAAAACTTTTCGTGCATAGTGGATTTTAATATAACGAAATATGTTGAAGAGCTTTGTTCTGCACGCAAGCTAAATAAACTGATTTATTTACAATTTCTGGCTAAATTAAGCTTGACTGAGACACTTCTAAGCCCGGCTAAAAACGAAACTAATTAAAAGGTAAACAAATAATAAATCTACAAACCTATAATGAAGCCACAGAATGACGAATTTGTTGTAGCTACACTTCAGATTTGCCAGCCAGATCGACACCTCTCTCGCCTAGCCAACAACTACAACAACAACAACAATCAATGACCATGTTTATAGGCATCTGATGTAAATTGCATCCGCTGCAGTCGAAGTCGCTCCAAATGAGTCACAATTAAATGCGATCCGCATGAAGAAAAGTAAAGCGTAACTTGCTTGTCTGCGACTGCCACCGAAAGCGAAAGCGAAATTGTTATTTTGCAACATGCAACCATAACAACAACAACAGCAAAAACAACAACAACAAACTTAGCCGCGGCGTCTCGCAATAATTGCGGGCAAATATTACATGAGAGCGTTGAAGTCGCAACATTGGCTAACAGCGACATTGGGGGCTGGGCTCGACTAACTGCATGTTATCGGACCTGTCGATGACGATAGCAACAGCAACAGCAACAACAAAAACAAAAACAAAGCAACAGCATTCAAGCTGACATCATAATTATTGACTGTACTGTACTGCCGTTGGCTCAAGTAATTATGCCAAAAGCGCGTTTATTATGTGTGTGTGTGTGTGTGTGTGTGTTTGTGTGTGTGTCTGCGGGGTAAAAACTAACATTTTTAATTTAAAGCGAAAAATGAAAAAGATAAGAAAAATACGTCAAGGAAATCGATCAGCGTGTAAAAACCAGGCATAGAGTAGAAAGTTTTTTTTCAGATACCTTGCAATAAACACACAAAACGAATATGAAAACCTAATGCAAAATAGATAATTTCTGACCAAAATTAATCAGTCCATTTGTTTATTTAATTTTTATAAATTTTTTAGAAAATCGTTATTTACAAGTTTGGTGACATAGTTGAGGGATCTCCCAGTGAGGGTAGAAAAAATGGTTTGCGGCGTTGGAAAAGAAAATTGCTAAAAATTGTTGTTTGCGCTTTTGCTTATTTAGAGCGTACCGGGTCGACATGTTTGTGGTGTGTTATGAAATACTTGCTAGCATAATTATACCAGCTACAACAACAAGCAGGAACAACAACAGCAAAAACCAGCAACAACTTTACGTGTGCACTAGCACAAACAATATACGTGACGGCATCTGTACAAAATTGTGATTGCAATTTGTTAAATATTAAAAAATATTCGATTTGTATGAACCTGAAAATTTTGTCAATCTACTTTATTTTTAGATATCGATTGAGATTGGTGTTAATATATATAATAAATTTTGCTAATATCATAAATGTTTGTATCCAAAATATTCTTTATCCATTATGCATTTAATTTGTGCGGAAACTCAATTTTGGCACATGAGCCCATATAGCTTTGATCATGTATTTCCACAGTTAATTTATAACAATAAATCCGATACACTTTTATAGTAATAATGATTTTTGTGGCGATTGATCAATATCAGTTGTTTATCTTTCATCGTCTGTACCTATCAAAAGCAGCTTATTCCACAGGTCACGCGATTACCACTGCAGCGACAGTTGTCCAGGAGGTATCTTCTAGCCGAGCACTCTTTCAAAGCACTATAAATCTAATGAATTTATATCACAGTTTCGGGCTATTATTTAGCCCACAGTGGACGAAAAGTGCTGAAAAAGCATATTCATAGCTAATTGACAGCTGCATTCACTAGCTTTTAGCACACACACAAAACAAAAAAAAGAAAAAACCTGCGATTGCTCCAGTTTCCTGCTTTTCTTGGCCATTGGATGTGATCTTGTGATTCGTTTTTTTGCCACGGGGATGACATAATGACATGTCGAGCGTTTGAGAATTTGATTGATGGCAGGTTGTCTGCAACTGGTTTGAGCCACGCTGACAGCTAGTTTTACAAATCAATAAAATAAAAATAAAAAAAAAATTCCATAAGAAATAAATAAGTACTTGTGTGTATGTATATATAAGCACATTATATTTACGTTAGGCCGGCACTCTGTATTGACTGATGTGCAAAAGAGCCCGACCGGAGCGCAAACTTTTAGCCCATTAGTATTTACCTTCCCATCATCATCATTGTGATAATGATCGCCATCGCCGTCGTCATCCATCCGTCATCATCATGCTGCTGCATGGGCATTTCTTGGGCCTGTCCCCGTCCTCGCCTGCACTCACACCCACTGCCCCCTGCCCTCTTCTCCTCTTCCTGTACTGCATTTGACCAGCCCCGTGTGCTCTTCTCTTTAACGTCTTTTGTGCTGCCTACAAGATTTGTGGCGCGTAAACAAATTCAACATACATTACGTAAGCAAAACAAAAAAAATAACAAACATTGTTTTATGTATTTGAGTCTCATTGTTGCCATATGCAACTGCTGAAATGCTTAGTTTGAGCATGGGAAGTATGCCTGGTTTTCAATGTGAAAGAATCCATTCTGTTTGGATACCCTACATTTACAAATGGTTTGCATTTTTATATAATAGTTAAATTTTTATTTTCCTTCATTGAAATTGACTTTTGACATTTTTGCGGCATCGTTTTGCTTGATCTGAAACGAATTTGAACGGAATTCATACAAAATCACTATAGTACCTGAATTTTAAAATTTAAAATTATTTAATACTTTAATGCAAGTCAAGTGCTTAGCGCCATCATCCTTACTCCCTAAACTTATATTTCGTAGCTTGAGATACAAAGCCCATGTTAAGTAGCAGACTACTGCACCTGCAGTTAGCCAGCCGTTTCTATGCACCACACCCGAAGACTTAGTAGTAGTTAATAATCCAAAAAATTCCAAAAAACCTTGGACTTCTGATGCACCTTGTACTGGTACTTCTTCGTCTTGAGGCATTGTCTCTAAGGGTAAAAGATGTAGCAACCAATTTTATTTAGCAGCAATAAATTATAATTTTGAAAAAATAACTTTCTATTAGTTAGATTTCTTGAAATAATTTGTTACGAAGAATTTACAAAAAAACGTCTTAAAAATTTTGTTATGTTGTTGGGATATGTTGAAAATAAAATGTGAAAATTCGACTGCAATAAAAGGTCTGAAGGAATAGTTAAGTGTCGCCTACTTAAATCAAAAAATATTTTAAAAGTTCTATGTCGAATGTGACGAAACCTTAATAATAATCAATTTTTTTTTTATATTTTATATTTATTTATTTATATTTTACTTGATACTTACAGTACTATTATTAAAGGGTGCACATTTACTAACTCTCACAGGTTAGATTCGAGCGTGGTATATTTCGATTTTCGTTGGTATTTGCCAATTACATTGTTTTTTTATTTTCAACCACCTCAATACTCATTTAGTGCCAAGAGTTTGTGTGTATGTGTTAAATGGTGGGTTCAGGGTATCTCCTAGTCGGGAGGTCCCGACTCGAGCATTCTTACTTGTTTTACTTATTTTCCATGGGTTCAAGGTATAATAATATGATCCGAATTAACTTTCACCTGGAAGGTGTGAAGATGCAGTGATATTTTTAAAACATTTTTTTCTTGCTTAAAAATTCAAAATTTTAACGTTGGCATTTTATTTTTCCTTGCACCTCACTTGTCATCGTTGCACAAACGGCAGAAAATTTACACAATTAGGCAACAGCAAAATTTATGATATATGTATGTATGTCTTTGTATGTGTGTGTGTGTGTATGTTTGTATGTGTCTATATAGCGTTACAATTAATATGCGATCCCCCAAAATCGCAATTATTGCAACTCCACAAAGTGTCTTCCGTGTCTTGAAATTTGTTTAGTTTACATCCCCATCTCGTCTACCATCGGTTGTGTGAACTGAACGCTAGCGACCTGCTATTGAATGGCCGCCGTCTCGCATAGTCCGCTCTCCGGCTCAGCCTCCTGGCACGAATCTTTCTTGGCCGTCTTGTCCATCCTCATATTGCGCAGCTTGACCCACAAGGCCCAAGTCGAGTAGATT
>SCDY01000231.1:0-78618 GCA_004143825.1 Drosophila micromelanica
TATGTCAGTGTAAGTGAGTAAAAAGTGTAACAGCGTTTGACGTTCTGTCAAATGAAATATACTGAATTTGAGTTAAAACGATAGAAACTATAACAGCTAAAACATTTCATATGCCGGCTTGTCCATTGGACGCGCAAATTAAGTTTATTTAAAAAAATCGATAACCTGCCCGGTTTAACTAACATCAATAAAAATCTACAAAAATCCTAAAGTTTGAAGATTTGAGAGATAGAAACACCAAATGTTATTGCTAAAATTAATTTTGTGTTTGCAGGGAATTAGTAGATGTCGTTTAAAAAATACCGATTGCTTAAGAGATTTTGTTTTAATCCTACCACAAACTTATTATTTGCAGGTTAAAAAAAAAATAATAAAAAATGAGGGAATCTGCTCATGACATTAGTATGGATACGTGGAAGCTTTGGATACTTGAAGCGATTTCCAAAATTCGGTCTCAAAAACAAAGGCCGAGTGTTCAGAGAATTTGTCAAGCTATTGGTACACATCACAAGTTTCATGAAGACATCGTGGCTGAAAAATTAGAAAAAGCGGTTGAGTCTGGATCTGTTATTAAGGTGTACAATAAAGGCCTACATTCCTATAAGGCACCAATGGCCAAACGGCGAATAAAAGTTGATAAAACTACAAATCTTTATAAAGTTGTAGCTAAGGCAGTTAATGATTTAGGAGAATGCGAAGGATCTACTATCAAAAATATAGAAAACTATATTCAAAAGTTCAACTGTATTGATCTCTCTCCCAATGTTGATTTTAAAGCTGTAATTAAAGTATCAATCAAAAAGGCTGTTGATACTGGATTTCTAATACAAGAAGGAAAGTTATACAAGAAGGGTAAATCCCTAACAACACCACGAAAATCTTTACCGGAATCAGATATAATAATAAAAGGAGAGGAAACATGTACGCATTGCTCTGGAAATTCTCAAAAAAATCTGAATGGAATTCCAGAACCTCTAAGCTCTTGCAAGCAATGTGGAATATCATTACATACGACATGTGCAAATATTGCAGGAAGATGCAAATCTCAATCTTATGTACTTCTTTATATGCTTGTTACTAAAGGATCTATATGGAACTGTCAGAAATGTGCCGACTGCGTTGTGTGTAAAATACGCAATCGTGGTCCATGTCTTCTGCAGTGTTTTGCTTGTAAAAATCACTTTCATTTAACGTGCCTCGATACAATACCAGACAAAAAGCCCAAGCATCCATATCGGTGAGTAAACTAAAAGTTTCTTCCTGTAAAGCCAACGTAAATCTTTTAATTTTGTTCATGATGGTGTGATAGAAAAGAGGATTTAAAGCTTAATTATCAGCATTTATTCATGTTAGCGGTTATTATGAACTGAACTATTTATAAACTTAGCTTTTCCATTTGGATCATCATTCATTTAGTTAAAGTCAACTAATCTACGTTCGTGTTATAGAGCACCTGAAATAGTTTAGGGAACAGTTCAGTTCAAAGAAAGATTCTAATTGATTGGAAGTAATTTGAAAAACAATTGAAAGCAAATTTATTTATATTTCAGATGCAAAGCGTGCTTAAACGTTGATCATCCCAAATCGTTAAAGAGGGACACTGGAAATATTAAACTTGAGCTTGCAAATGATAAGTAAGTAATAAACTATATTTTAATATTATATTATAATTAAAGAATAAGGTAAAAATATAGCGACAAAAGAACATTTAAACCCAACATTTTAAAGATATAATTAGATCTAGGTGTCAAAAATACTGTAATCGATATTTTGGATCAACCTCTTGATTATATTTTGACCCGTCAGTTCAAGGGTTTCCGTCTAGAAAAAAGTCATAAATTTCGGCACAAGCAAAAGTTCTGCAGCCCAAAAGTCAGTTCCAATTCAGATATATAACACAAATTATTTTTATAGGACTGATATGGCCAATATCTTCTGATAAAAACTGGTTCGTGAGTTAGATCGTCAGAACGCTCTAAGACGCAACATTCTTTATGTGTAATTGCAGTCCTAAAACTGCCTTGAGTAATGCATTATTGTATAGCCTGCTCTAAAAAATCTGTGATGATTACGGTTTGTGTTGTGAAAGCCTTAAGCCTAGTTAATTTATTCTTGTTCAAAATGTATTTTTTAAACATTATTTATGTGTGCCGACACATACTTTCAGTGAATAAAAATTTGAATACATACATTTATTTCAGAATGGCTTCGTATTCTGTCTCCCAGAAACCACATACCAGTTGCAAGCGACAGATTATTAAAAGTGAAGAACGTGTAGAAAACCCATCAACGTCACAACAATGCATCAATGTTGTCCGTCATAAACAAAAGAAGAAGAATTGTGTTGTTATTGACAAATTGAATTCTCAAATAAAGCAAAAAAAAATATATCGTGATCAGATTGTGAATCAACTTAATCGAAAACGTACATACTCGGATTTATCATCTACGACTACTTCAAGTGAAAGTGATGATGATGAAGATGATGATGAAAAAAACGCGGCATGCGAAGATCGAGATGAAAGTACGACTTCAGACTCATGTACGTCTTCAAGCTCTGATTCAGATTCAAGCGATAGTTCAAGTGATAGTTCTGAATGCGATGACGATAATGATGAAGAAGACTATGACACGGACAAAAGTACATTAAAAGAAAATATATTTGACAATGAAAAAAAAATTGAGTTTCGCTCGTCGGCAAACGATAACGAGACCTTACTTGAAGCGTCTTCAGAAAAATGGGGGTTTGCTGCAGTAGCAAAAAATCCTGTTGATAACAAATATACTAAAAATTTTGAATGCCTTAGCTATTCAAAAAATATACCAGATATCTATAAATTATCATCACCAACTATCGATCCCAATAAACCGAACAAATTTGCATCCGATAAATCTAATGATGTTGCTAGAAATTGTGAATTGTCACCAAAGCGAATCAATACAAATTCAGGGAAGAAAAGAACGGTTATCTTAAAATCGATGCCTCTTGAATCTTCTAAATCGTACATGAAACATGATGATGATATTCCATACCTTACTGAAGAAACTATTTTAAAATGTCGAATGATTGATGCAAAAGAACAACTTCAAGAGCCACAGAAGAAAGCTTTAGAAGAAAGAGCAGACTATGCATGTTTGGAAAATACGAAGGATCAGAACATCAAGTTATTAAACCGCAGTAAACCGTTTGGTATGTTAATAATAATTACTTTCTCATTATCTAATACAAAAAAAAGCATTTTTTAAAACAATATTAAATACAAAAGTCGAAACACCTAATAAGGAATGAAAATTTATATCGCACATTGTGTCCATAACATAAAAAGTTATGTATTAAAAGCTGCATTTTCTTCGTTGTTTTTCGTAAATATTTAAAATGAAATGTATTTTTTCTTTAAATTTGACCAAGAATTTCTTTAAAAAGGTAATATTTATTTATTTATTTTTCTTTTTTTTTTTTTCAAATATAATGTTAAATGCCAAGTTTAAAGAAGATAATTAAGTATACTTTGCACATGGTTAATATTACATTTTTATTCTAGAAAATCAACATCTACCGCCTGGCGTTAATGTTTTTGACGTTAATCTATATCAAGAAGTCCTACAGAAAGCTGTTATAAAAGTGTCAACAAACCATTCCGAATTATCGACTGAGAAAAATCGATCACCGTTATATTGTGGACAAAGTCCCAAATCCATTGAAATGGGAAAATGGAATATTGAAACATGGTACTCAAGTCCATTTCCACAGGAGTACGCAAGGTAAATTAATCATCACTCCTTCAAATTGTATAGGCATTTGTACACACTCTAAGCAAGCTATTAAATTGAAAAATAGTGGTATACATATATTCTTGGCCATCATGCCACTCAGAGCAAATACAGGCAATGCTTTGTTGTGTTCGTGAGAAAGCTGTCGCGATCTCACTCGACCCACACGGAAAATATAAGAATTACAATTTTTCTGTACTAGACATCCTATTTATATTTTGCTTACTGATATAACACACACATTTTATAATTATTTAATATTTCTATATTTTACTTTTAGGCTCTTAAAACTTTATTTATGCGAATTTTGCCTTAAATATACAAAGAGTAGATCAGTATTGGATAGGCATCAAAATAAATGTATCTGGAAACAACCTCCTGGAACCGAAATTTTTCGCCAAGGTGATATATCCGTTTTCGAAGTGGATGGAAATGTGAACAAGATTTATTGTCAAAACTTATGCCTGCTGGCAAAGTTTTTTTTGGATCATAAAACTCTTTACTACGATGTTGAGCCGTTTTTGTTTTATATATTAACCAAAAATGATCAAGTTGGATGTCATCTCGTTGGATATTTTTCGAAAGAAAAGCACTGCTCTCAAAAGTATAATGTATCATGTATTTTGACATTGCCCCAATATCAAAGACAAGGATATGGACGATTTTTGATTGACTTTAGTTATTTACTCAGTCGTGAAGAAGGTCAGTTAGGAACTCCAGAGAAACCACTTTCTGATCTTGGGCGTTTATCATACTTTTCATACTGCAAATCTGTTGTATTAGAGTACTTGTACAAGTACAGGAACAAAAAAACAATAACATTTAAGGATATAGCCATTAAAACCGGGTTAGCTGTTTCTGATATTGCATTGGCATTTGAGCTGTTGAACTTTATAAAGTTAAGAAAAAATGATGGCGACATTAGATATCAAATCACAGTTAAAATAGATTGGAAAAAGGTTTTGTTGCATCATAATAAACGGTCTGAAAGTAAAACACGAATTATAATTGAACCTGATTGTTTAAGATGGAGTCCATTATTGTCAGTTTCAAAGTCACCAAATAATAATATAAGACCAATTTCTAATCGTGAATATTTGAGTATTCATTCTGAAAATACCAATGACGACGATTTTTTAAAAAATAAAACTGTGGACCAAGTTGAACATCAGGTAAATGCAACGCCTGCGGTAATCAAAGATTTTAAAAATGATTGTACAAAATCATCTAAATCGACCTGTGAAAACACTGATAAGAACCCAAGTCAATTTAAAAAGAGCGTTTGCCCCGAATCTACACAATTAACACTGAATGATATAAAAAGAGGCAAACGTACTTTTGAGGATATGTTAGATAATTCAGATTCTTCTGATAGTAAATATTCTAAAAAATCGTCAGAGTCGTCTGAATATAATGTGTTGACAAAACGGGCGTTACGTCTTGCTAAACGAAAATACTTGACTCCTCACACTAACAAAAGAAAACATTTTGAGCGTGAAAGTAATATTGATAATGAGGACAATATTACTGAAAACCAAATCGATAAACAAAATTGTGTGGAAAGTTTAGACAAACACTCTATTTTGCAACAATCCACTGCTCAAGAAGTAAATCGAAATACGAAACATCAGCTTATTGACAAACCTGTTAATATTGTACCCAAACTGAGAGGTAAAAAATCGAATGGAAAACGTGATGAAGAAACTAAATCCACTGGTCACAACTGCAATAAAATTACAGTAAATGAAACTGATAATGTTGAAGTGGTTGAAAATATTAAAGACAACTCTTTAATTGAGCCTTTGCCGCAGTCGAAGGAAAAAGAAATAAACTCGTCTGAACACTGCAACGAGCAAGTGTTAGATGCCGTTGCGAAGAAAACTAAAAAGGCATTGTTTTCCGATACGACCGTATATGAAACCAAGACCAACGACAATATACCTGAAGAATGTAAAATTGAGCTAAAACCAGCTGAGAACATAATAAATACTGCATCAAAACGCGAAGAGAAAGATAGTTTTGATTCTCAGCCGAACTCAATTTTGCCAGCCTCTTCGGAAACAAAAATTGAAGAACAAGTTATAAGTAATACAAAAGTTCTTGAAAATGATAAAATCATACCTATTGTTGAAAAAACAGATGTTAAAATACCTGCTGTAAATGATGACGGTTTGGAAAAAAGCAAAGATATAATAAAACGAAACCCAGATGATCAAAGTTTGAAAAATGTTACCACATCCACTGTTTCCTCTGAAAAATCATCTGTCACGGTGTCAACATCTAACTGTAATTCTTCTCAAAGCTCTGAAGTGTGCACCAAAAAAATCAATGATTTTAAAACTGACACCAGTCATTGTGTTCAAACAATTTTGGAACATTCTACCGCAAAGTCTGAAACTATGAACAGTTTAAACAAAAAGCAGGATATTTCTCATACACATAAAGGTGTTTCAAATGTTGAGAAGGATACACACAAGTCAACTCCTTTACTTCAAGTAAAAGAAGAAGACAAATCTAATGTACGTGTTTCATCGGCTTCCTTGCCAGTACGAGATAAAATTCAAATAAAGAACAACGACCACCCTCAGTTACAAAACTCCATCACTTCTCAGTTCCCAATTAATCAAATGCCCAATTATCACCATACCTCTCAATATTGGCAGTGGGATTATTACAGCTATAATCTTTGTAATTTAGACCCTGCGTCTCAAAAAGGTCAGAAACAGTTTCATAAAGACCTGGCAACAACTATGGCGTATTCCCATAACTTTACACAAAATTTGTATCAGTCGGCTAATTTAGCAATGCATGCACATCACCAGATGCACCATACAAAAGATAAGCAGAAGGTTGACCGAAAAATGAGCGGGAAAAAAGATGATTTGTCAAAATCATTAACCAACATTAGTGCTACCAACACGTCGAGGGATGAAGTAGTGCAATCGCTTAATTGTCATGATTTTAATGTAAACCAATCCAATATCCAATATGATCAGAAGTGCACTAATCAACAAAAACAGTTTAAAACAAGCGATCATACACAACAATTAAAATCCATAGGCGATGCTCAGAACAACATAAACAGGCATACCAATTCTAACCAAACTGAATCAGCAGTATTATTACCTGGTTCATTAAACCGAGAAACACCGTCCGTGCCTCCAAAACAAAAATCTGAGCACAATGTTAACATACCATTAGGTGCTGCACGAGAAGAAAAAATTAAAGTAACTCAGCCAATCTTACAATCCGTTAATCATTCGAATTTGCAAGTGGGCCAACCTGATGTTAGTTCTAATATGGCATACACGTCAGAAACATCCTCAAATGCGCCCTTACAGCATTATGATTGTGGAATTAATGTGCAAATAAATATGGACTCTCCTGCGGGCATTGGAAGTACCGGTAATCATGGATCTGAAAACACCAATGGACTTATGCATAGACAGTTTTCTGACTGTTCAATGCAAAATCAGTCGGCAACGACACCTATGCACATGTCAATCCAAAATTCTCATATCCAACAACAAAACAACATAAATATGAATTTGACGCCAGAAGGTTCGCCAAATTTAAATATAATAGGAAACTCACACCAACATTCAAACAGGAAACTAACTGTACAGGTAATTTTTAAAACCATTATTTATATTACAAATGAAAAACAAATTTCATTATCGAGTTTCTTGCAAAAATTTTCGTATTACCATTCAAATTAAACTAATAATGTTTTTGGTTTATTTTCAGCCGGATATTGTTGCAAGTTCCCCGACAACGTCACATCGAGAAACTACCCCCAAGCAAATTCGCAATAGCAACTCTTCAAATAATTCTCAACAACGTGAAGCTAAAGTTCCAACTGTAACATCTACTCAAAATACTCACCACCAACACTCTCAAAGCTCTGTTTCAAATATTTCAAAAGGCCAGCAAGATGGAATAGGTAGCTTACAGTTTTCGCAATCAAGTGGACAGCATGGACATCAGCAGAACATGCAAACTTTAGATTATATACCTATTCCGCAAATATCACAAAACTTTTCGACAAATCCGACAAATTATGACATTGTTGGAATGCCGGCCGTAATTCAACAGAGGATGTCCCTAAATAGCTCGGTTCATTCCCTACCAAATTCTCACCAACGCGTTGAGCAACCGTCTTCAGCATGTGCTGTAAATAACTTTTATTTACAAAATAACATGCCATCAAATGAAATTGTGTCAAACGCACCACGTATTCCAGTTTCCACTTCATTGGGACCCCCATCTTCTGTTGCTAATAATGATCAATCCATTTCATCAAATAGTAGTGGCACCACACCAGCTCTAGTTGGAAATTTGTGTAGTCTTTCAAAACTTCAACAACTTACAAATTGCCTTGAAACTCAACCGTGTACAACATCTCCAGGAGCTCAAGCAAATTTAACACCTTCGCCACATCATCCTATTCCACCTAACTCCATGACCCCTCCGCCACATTTGTTAATGCAAAATAGAAACATTTCGACACCCCCGAATATGTTGCAAACACAAGTCACACCTTTACAATATCATAAATACTACACCAGCAACATGAACATTACGCCGATTGCATCAACACAAAACACTAATAGAAATACTCGAAACACACCGTCCGCACCAATACAACATACATCAGCCGGCATTAGCACAAGTTCGAATAACCGAACAGCCAATGTTCACATCAGTCCAAATCTTATGTCGCATTATGGGGCCATTAACAGCTACAGAATGTCGCCTCAGCAGAGTCCTCCAACATCTGCGTATAGCTCAAGTGGTGAATATCCGAATTCCCAGATTCCAATGCAAATGGGAGTAATGAATATGCAATCTCAGTACCAAGACGCTTGTGTATTGCAAAGAGCTTCGCAATCAAACCCGATGTATCCAACATATTCGCCATACCTGCCGCTGAACAGCTCTATACGCAGATAAAAAAAATGTCACCACACTATGTATTATAAAATATACTATCTACTTGTATTACTTGTGTTGTGAATAAATATAATTTCTGCGTGTTTTAAAATAAATGGAAATTAAACAAGTGCGTTCAATTATTTGGAGTTCGCCCAAGAAGTTCATGAAGCTTACCTGGATAACGTGGAGACAGAGGTTACCGTGCTCATACTAGTTCTCTCACCCATTGGCGTCGTCATTGTAATTGGACGCGAGGCCATTGTTATCATGCTGTCACACCGCTCAGCTTCAGCCAGAGCACTATTGCCGTTAGTTCAGAGAGTCACCGTGCAAAAAAAGATTATTTTATTTTAGCATTTAATAGCTGTCTGCTATGTTACGAAAGTCAAATTCTAAATACTTATGAATATGTCAGTTTGTAGAAACTCCCCTGAATTAAAAAAAAAAAATACATTTTATTATTGTCAATTAAAAATTTAGGAATATCATAAATAAATTAAAATTTTCTCTAAAACTATACTCAGAAGTTTTTCCAAATTTAAATTAAATTTTTTTTAGTGTTTAAACGCAAGGTAAATATTTGTACTACATTTTGTATGGGGCTGGCAACGAGGTTGCTGCTCGAATGTCTTTGAAAGGAAAATTTATGATTAATCGTGTTTACCGGGTTTGATAAAAAGCTTTAATGTAAAAGTAGATAATTTTATATAATTCAGAATTTATTTCTTAATAATTTTGCATTTAAAATTATTAATTTGGTGCTAAAATACATAAACAAACGCAAGACAAAATTTTGATTCCGGCCTGTGAACCATATTTCGATTATCAACGGTAAGTTTTTGATGCTAACTTGACGCACCTGAATGAACGATAATCAGGGATTTTGTTCATTTGTTCAGTATGAAGATTAGTTCAATCGAACTTAGTCTGATAGATTCTAAACAACTCTACTGTTGTCTTATTCCTAACTCCTGCATAGTAGAAAATCCAATTCAGTGCAAAATGCTAAGGTCACTGTATCGAAGGACAAGTTCATTTAAGATCCTGTATTCCGGTCGCCGGCAACAGCAAACATTTGTGGAGACGCAGCTCAAAGTAGGTATCTGGTGTCAGTCCCGCCAATAGCCGTATTGCCGGTGGCTGTTAGTGAGCAATATAGAGTTAGCACAATTCTTAGTGTTTCCACAATCTTCAAGTTTGGTATTTTGTACGGTAAATGTAAACATAAAGTACTTTCTAATAACAGATATGTACATACAGTGAATCAAAAATGTTTGGGCACAGCTCTGCTTCTGAAGTTTATCTATTACTTAACATTTTGTACATATGACAACTTGAAAACAGATATATCACTATTTTTTTTTTGATGATGACTTAAAATTTATGAAAGTACGTGTGAAGATCAATGATAATAAACAAATTAGTTTAATTTAGGAAATAAATGAGTTTCTCTTCCTATTTCATTACAATTAGAATATACCGCCAAGACCTCCTGCAACAAAAAATTTAACTAAATCAAAAGCAGATACTACAGTTGGAAAGTGGTTTCTAGGATGCAGCGGCATGGTATTCGTTGCTGTTGGACTTGGTAAGTTTAAAGAGTTAATATCTAAGCAAGAATACCTTTGTAATATCTGTTTTGTATTGAAAGGTGGTGTAACAAGACTTACAGAATCAGGACTTTCCATGGTTACTTGGAAATTAATGGGTGAACATATGCCCCGAAACCAAGAAGAATGGATTAAAGAGTTTGAGAATTATCAGCAGTATCCTGAATTTAAACTGTAAGTATACAGGTATGTGTGATAGATAATTAATCCAGATATAAAGTGTATTTAATCTAGAAAAAGAGTAAAGTTATGTATATGTTTATGTGTAAAAAGGCTGATTAGCAGAAACCCTACTAAAGTTAATGTAAATAAAGTCTGAATTAGCTTAAAAAATTATTAATAGTAAACTGTGTTTTTTTGTCTTTGCAGAAAAAATGCCAGAATAACTTTGGAGGAGTTTAAATTTATATACATGATGGAATATATACATAGAATGTGGGGTCGCGCGATAGGAGCGTTTTTCCTAATCCCAGCAACATACTTTTGGCAAAAGGGGTATTTTTGTGCAAAAACAAAAAAAGTAGTTGTTTTATTAGGAGCATTAATTGGTCTTCAAGGTTTAATGGGATGGTATATGGTGAAGTCCGGGTTGGAAGGCAAATTTGACAATCCAAACGATGTGCCACGTGTTTCTCAATATAGACTAGCTTCACATTTGGCTGCCGCATTCGTCCTGTATTCTTTGTTTTTATCAAATGCAATGTCTAAGCTAATTCCTGCTGAAACATGTGTGTCTACAGCTAAGAAGCTGATTAATATTAAAAAATTGTCACATTTAACAAAGGGCATGGTTTTCTTGACAGCTATTTCTGGGGCTTTTGTTGCTGGATTAGATGCCGGATTAGTTTATAACTCATTTCCAAAAATGGGGGATAATTGGATACCTAGTGATATATTTCAATTTGAGCCTTTATACAAAAATGTAACAGAAAATCCATCGACAGTGCAATTTAATCACCGTATATTGGGAATTACAACGGTATCTTTAATATCAGCTTTATGGTTGATATCGAGACGCCAAAATTTACCTAAACGTGCTAAGTGGGCTTTAAATGCAGTAGCTATTATGGCCTGGACCCAAGCTTCGTTAGGCGTTACGACATTACTTAACTATGTACCTGTGCCTTTAGCTACAGCTCATCAATCTGGATCATTAATTCTACTGAGCTTTGCTGTGTGGCTATCGCACGAGCTTCGGCTTCTAAAATATTTACCAAAATAAAATGAAATGAACTGTATACAGTTAAATGTAATTTGTTAAAAACATATAAAATAAATGACACATTGTTATTTCTTTATCAAAGATAGTTTGTATTTATTATTAGCAAAATCAAGTATGCAATTTGCAAGAATGCAATTTTTGGAGGAGGTCACCAGTTATTTACATATTAAATTTGGTGACTATTTTTAAAAAAAGGTAAATATTCAACTTTTATCGATTTTTGATTTGAGGTGTATCGACATGTTATCGAATTGCCAGCCAGTATAAGTTTTGTTAAAGAGTATTAGAATCGAATATATAAGAGACTAGATACCATCGCTAGCAGTATAAGTCGGCTTTTACATTGTTTTTTAACTCCTCTGTGGATATGAAGTTTCCAAACGAACACAAATAAAATGGAATATGAAACTTCCTTACCTGAGCTGAGTGGTAATTTAAATATTAATGATAATTAATCATCATTCGATATTTATATATACCTAACGAACATAAATTCCCTGTGATGCAAAAAGAATATATAAATGGCATACGCACAAAAGTGTGTATGAATACACATTTAAGCAAAATAAATATATGTGCATATATCCCAGTTGTTTTGACGATGCCAATTGGCTCCTTGGGCTCGACAACGGAGTTCTTTGACAAAGCAATGCCTGTAAAAACGGACAATAAACAGCCTTCGTTTGTTTTTCTTTTTGCATTTACTCTTCGCCATGTAGGTTCGGTGTCCCAGGACAGGACAAAAATTAATCTGTCGATTGTTTTTGTTTCTGTTTAAGTTCTTTATCTGGCTTGTTATTACGGCGCGTATTAAAAAAGTGTTTTGTGCTGTGCCGACATGTGTATGTTTTTGTGCAAAGAAATTTACATTAAACAAAGATGACAGAACTACAGTGTGCCACCAAAGTGAAGGTACACCATCAAGTTTGAAAAACAGCTGTATGTTAATTACGTTTGAACGAATATAAACAATTAAATCTTGATATTGTTTATTCATCCGAACCAAATATAAAAAAGTGTGACTCATCTGAAAATAAAACAGTGCTCCCAGACGCCAAAGGATTGTTTATGTGCGCCCGAGAAAATGCCATGCGCCCTTGCATTTTTTTGCATGGCGTATAAGACTTTCATCCCATTTATTTTACTGCTCTTCGAATAGATTCTGAGTGCACTGACTTTTAAAGACTTAAACCGATCTCATTACTAATTGTGGCACTCAGGAAGGGATCCTTGTCAACTATAAGCTTGGGACTTCATTTATCTCTCTCAGTTGTCACCATTTTCAGTGCGACCTACATTTTGAATTGATCGAATTCCTGATAACAATTTTCCAATATCTGATTTTCACAAATATTTATTGGTGAACCTTCACTTTAGTGGCACACTGTCTGAAATGTAGTTCAATTTGTGCAAGTGAAAATAAAATTGAAAGCAACTGCCTAATATGACGTCAAAAAACCCAAAATATATAATAAAAAACATTTAAATTAATAATATTTAAAACAAAAATTTCAAAAATATATTTGGTAAGTGCTTATTATGAAACAGTTCATTATGTATATGTATGTACACATAATATACGTAAATTCTAAAATGAAATATATTTATGGATGTTTACATATGTATTCTTTTGAATTTTATTTCAGGCCTATTATTGCATATTGAAATCTGGGATGTAGCATTATCGATACTATTCTGAAGATGTCGAATGTACCGAAACGCATAAGATAATTTAAATCAATTTGTATTTGATGAATAAAGAAATAATAAATATAAATAAATTATATATTAATTGAGTATGTTTATAATACCTTTATTTCAGTATAGTAGTCTGCAATGTAATGAACATTGCTGTCAGCTCTCGATCCACATAAGGTGCACCCTCGTCCCAATCTAACCACGCGAGTATAACAAATAACGGTGTCCCCTTTCCACATCGGGGACACAATAGTGGGTGGGTCTTTCTGTTCTTCCCAGTTTTCTGCTAGCCCCAATAATGCAAACGGTGTGCCAATTAATCACACACCCATCTGGGCACGTCAAACCGATCGACGATTGAATAATAATATTTTAATAATAACGCAATAATAGCCCTTTAAAACTATCACCCCCTACTATATGTTTAAACATTTTTTTGTTGTTTAGTTTCATAAAAATTATTCAAATCAAAATAGCAAATTAATTTTAAAAAATTTTTTTCAGATATTCTCACATTAAGCTGCAACAAGAGGCTCGAACTTTTGGAGTCATTTTTAAGTGAACCAAATGGCGATAAGAAGTTAAATCAATGCCTAAACTTGGATGATAATTTCAAAAGGCATCAATTTTCGATGGATGCTTTACTGGATACATTTATCTTACTTTATGATGAATGCAGTAATTCATCTCTTCGCCGAGAAAAAAGTGTATCGGATTTTCTGAAGCTTGGTATGTAACAAATAATATAGTATAAAAAACATATGTGTCAGTATTCAATTTATTGAAAACAATTTAATTAAACTAATATGAAAGTTATTACATATCAAATAAATAAGATCTTTATCTATATTTTTCCTTTCGTAATTTCAGCTAAACCCTTTGTTCACATTGTACGAAAGCTTCGCCTTACCCGTGAGGATTTCGAAATATTAAAAATTATTGGACGTGGAGCCTTTGGTGAAGTGTGTGTTGTTCGCATGCTATCATCGGAAAATATTTTTGCAATGAAAATTCTGAACAAATGGGAGATGTTAAAGCGAGCTGAGACGGCTTGTTTTCGCGAAGAAAGAGATGTTCTAGTTCTTGGGGATCGTCAATGGATAACGAACTTGCATTATGCTTTTCAGGATAATATAAATTTGGTATGTTTGCCTCTCAATAAAATAAAATAGAATAGAATAGCTTTGTTTGAACTAAATAAAAATATTTTATGTTTCTCTTTTGTTTTTTTAGTACCTGGTTATGGACTATTACTGCGGTGGCGACTTATTAACATTATTAAGCAAGTTTGAAGACAAACTTCCTGAAGATATGGCAAAGTTCTATATTACAGAAATGATTTTGGCGATAAATAGTATTCACCAACTCAAGTATGTGCATAGGGATATAAAACCAGACAATGTTTTATTAGACAAAAGAGGACATGTCCGGTTAGCAGATTTTGGATCCTGCTTACGCTTGGACAAGGATGGTACCGTTCAATCAAATGTTGCTGTAGGTACACCTGATTACATATCTCCGGAAATTTTAAGGGCCATGGAGGATGGAAAAGGACGTTATGGCACAGAATGTGATTGGTGGTCACTTGGTGTCTGTATGTATGAAATGTTGTATGGGGAAACTCCATTTTATGCAGAAAGCTTGGTGGAAACCTATGGAAAAATTATGAATCATCAAAACTGCTTTAATTTACCTCCTCAAGATACTCTGCACTGTAAGTTATCTGAAGCATCTAAGGATTTACTTTGCAAGCTAATATGTATTCCTGAAAACCGGCTTGGTCAAAAAGGATTACGGGATTTTATGGAACACCCTTGGTTTGATGGAATAGATTGGGAAAATATAAGATCTGGCCTTGCACCTTATATTCCGGAAGTGTCTAGTCCAACAGATACATCCAACTTTGATGTTGACGATAATGATGTGAGACTAATAGATTCGATTCCCCCTTCAGCTAATCCTGCGTTTTCTGGATTTCACTTGCCGTTTATTGGATTTACTTTTTCTCAAAACTGCTGTACAGCAGATTTAAAAACCGTCGATCTTCTTCCCGATACCAACAATCAAACTTCTGTTTTTGATGAATCTCTCTCCCGACAAAAAGGTTCCGATAAATCTAACGAATTACTTAACAAGCAGTTAAACACTTTAACAGAACAGTTAAAAATAGCTAAACATGAAAAAAACGAATTATCCGCTAAGTATAATGAGGTTATTGAAAGACTCAAAATACAAGAATCTGAACTAAAAGAAACTATTTCTCAGCGTAATGTGGCAATGATGGAATACTCTGAAGTAACCGAAAAACTTACTGAACTTCGAAACCAAAAACAGAAACTCTCAAGGCAGGTTAGAGATAAAGAAGAAGAGCTTGATGCGGCAATCCAAAAAAATGATAGTTTAAGAAACGAATTACGTAAGTCTGATAAAACAAGAAGAGAATTGGAACTTCATATCGAAGATGCTGTAAATGAAGCGTCAAAAGAAAAAAGGATAAGAGAACACGCAGAAGAATGCTGTAGGAAGCTACAAAAAGATTTTCGAAATTCTGTACAAAATGTTGATTCAACAACGCCAACAAATATTCAATCTGGTATAACCGGATACGAAATCGAGCGTATGGAACTTCAGTATACAGAAAAGTTAAATCACCAGCAAGCGCGCAATAATTTAGAACTTGAAGCTTTACGAGAACAAATTGGTGAGCTGGAAACGTCCAACTCAATACTTTCTAAAGAGCTGCAGCAAGCACATGAAAAATTAAAGAGTACCCTTATTACTCCCGTTGCTGATTCAGCCGAAACTATTTTAGAATTACAGAAACGGTTTGAATTAGAAAAATCCGCATGGCACGAGGAGAGGCAACGCTTGAGCACAGAAGTGAGCGTAAAATCTAAAAATTTACGAGACCTACAAGCCGATGAAATCCAAAAAATAAAAGAGCTACAAGTGAAACGCGAAGCAATAAACCACTGGGAACTCCAAATGGCAGAGATTATTCAATGGGTATCGGATGAAAGAGATGCAAGGAGTTATTTACAAGCGTTGGCTACGAAAATGACTGAAGAAATTGAATACCTTAAGCATGTTGGAACTTTAAATAATAATGCGATAGATCATAAAAATTGGCGAAATAGGCGATCACAAAAACTGGATAAAATGGAATTGCTTAACTTGCAAAGTGCTCTGCAACGTGAAATTCAAGCCAAGGCATTTATAGCTGAAGAACTAAGTCAAACTAGGGCTGAGCTTATTTCTACCCAAAAGGAAGTTTGTGATTATAAAAAGCGATGCGAATCTATTTTGTATGACTTAAAAAAAAAAGAAATTGAGTTAAGGGACATACAGAAAATTGACCTGGGATATTCAGAGTCATTTTTGAATAAATCATCGCATCAAAACAACGCATTTTTTAAAGACATATCTTCTAACACTGATGTGATAGACTCTGAGGAATCATGCGTTAACGATGCAAGTATTTCATCTACATCCAATCTGTTTCAAAACTCAAATACTGGAATGTTGTTCAACTATGATTCGAAATATTCACTAAAAACGGTTAAGGACAACATAAGTGTCAAAAATTCGGCCATTAGCGATGATCTAAGATCTGAAAGTAATTTGAACTACGAGGAATCAAAAAAGAAAAATTTTAGCAATGCTTCTATTCATCAATTTCTTGTACGTACATTTAGTAGTCCTACAAAATGTAACCACTGCACTTCCTTAATGGTCGGGCTAACAAGGCAAGGCGTTGTTTGTGAAATTTGTGGATTTGCATGCCATACTGTATGTTGTCAAAGAGTTCCAACAATATGTCCGGTTCCCATGGACCAAACCAAAAGACCATTAGGTATAGATCCTACAAGAGGAATCGGAACAGCATATGAAGGTTACGTTAAGGTCCCCAAATCAGGAGTCATAAAACGGGGATGGATTCGTCAATTTGTAGTCGTCTGTGACTTTAAATTGTTTTTGTATGATATATCTACTGACCGATGTGCATTACCAAGTGTAAGTGTATCACAGGTGTTAGATATGCGGGATCCCGAATTTTCTGTTGGCGGCGTCCGGGAAAGTGATGTAATTCATGCTGCTAAAAAAGATGTACCATGTATATTTAAGGTAAGAGTTTTAAAAATCTTGTTATTAAAATTGTGTTTATTGTAGGCAAATTATTCAAGAATAAGAGTACATTAAGTTTTTGCAATTTGCGTCTTCCCGTCCGAAAATGTTTTCGACGCTATTGAAGCTAGAGTTTTGGAGTACATACTCGTTCATATCTGCGTCAGAAAAAGTGTTAAGGGTTTTGGTCTGCGCCCACTGAGGGCGTGTCAATTCGAATTAATCAATGCCAGATTAGCAGAGGCGCCAATTGTCAGCAAGCGCTACCAATCTATTTGGTCCTTTAGACTCTTTGAACTTTTATGTTAATATATCCATTATCCAATTTTCTATTATGTTCTCTCTTTAGATAAAAACTGCTCTTATTGAAGGTGGAATCTCATTAAATACTCTGATGTTGGCTGATAATGAATCGGAAAAGTCTAAATGGGTAATTGCATTGGGAGAACTTCATCGAATTTTAAAACGAAATAATTTACCAAACACGGCCATTTACAAAGTCAACGAAATCTTAGACAATACCTTATCGCTCATACGAAACGCATTATGTGCTGTTATTACTTACGCAAATCAGATTTTACTAGGCACTGATGATGGGTTGTTTTACATAAACTTGGATCAATACGGTGAGTGGCGCATGCATAAACCCGAAATAAATTTTTATTTTTATTTTTGTCGGGTTTTAAACTTTTTTAATGCCTTGTACCCACAGAAAGTAAATTAGTAAATGCTGGAAATGTTGGACAACTCTGCGTAATAGGCTGACTCTTGGTCACGAAAATAAGCTAAGTCGTCTCGATAAATAATTGAGGTTTTTCGGATTTATTTATATTCTCGTTTTTACGAGTTATGTAAGTGTTAAGATGTTTCTTAATTATGCGATTCGCCGTATTCTATATTAAAGTTTTGAGAGTTAAAATTAGAAGACTATGCAGATATATTTTTATGACCCCTTCTAAAGGTTGATTATTACACGAGCATATCTATCTTTTCGGTTTTTGCAAAACTTCTGATTTAGCGGCTGACAAACTGAGCCGGACATAGATGCGTGGTGGTTATGGTTATCGCAGCGAACACATATCCGTCCAGTTCGGACTGTTTGAATGTTTATGGGGAACATGCTCGACTGACTTCTCATTAGGCTTATTCTCGGTCGTTACAATCATATTTGTATACCTGACTATTTTAAAACTGAAGTTTAGATTGCTGCCAGCGGCCTGTGGGACACCTTAAATTTCTTTGACTTTGGCAACTTTATAGAGGCAATATAATTACATTAGCTATATGTATTAATTTCCTTTCAGAAATTGCACGTATTGGTGAAACAAAAAAAATTCTGCAATTGTGGTATATCGAAGAAGAACAGATTATTGTTATTCTCTGTGGAAAACAGCGACACTTAAAGCTCCTACCAATAAGAGCATTGGAAGCAAGTGACGTTGAATGGATAAAAGTCGTTGAGTCTAAAAACTGCATTTCCGCTTGTACCGGTATAATACGACGTTATCCAAGCATTGTGTACTCATTTATAATTGCATTAAAACGACCCAATAATCATACACAAATAATTGTATACGAAATTAATCGAACGAGAACAAGACATCAAAAGACCTGTGAGTTTACGATCGGATATTTAGCTCAACATCTTCAAATACTGTCAGATATGCGATTAGTTGTTGCTCATCAAAGTGGATTTACAGCATATTTTTTGAGAGGAGAGGCAACAGCAATGTGTAAGTAAATCTAATTTGTACCACTAAGTTGCATACCTTTAAATTTATTTACATACATACCAATCGTTGCATCGAATACAACATTTTTATAAATTTTTTAAATCATAATTTTTTTTTTATTTCAGCTCTTGTTCACCCAGAAAATCAGTTGTGCGCATTTTTAAATTATTCTGGAGTTGATGCTGTTAGAGTAATTGAAATTCTGTCTCCAACCGGAGGTGCCTTTGGAGAGTATTTATTGGTATTTCAAACCCTAGCAATATATGTGGACTTACAAGGGCGAAAGTCTCGCGATAGAGAAATAATGTATCCGGCGTTTCCCACTTATATAAGTAAGTAACTTAACCCTTTGGCTTATTTTACATTAAATAAGCATAGATAGATTAAGAGACTATCGCTAATATTACATACATCTTCACTTTTGTTGTGTCTAGCATATTCCGATGGTCATTTATTGGTTTTTTCTGAGACACATCTGGATATATTCAACACACAAACTTCTGAGTGGGTTCAATCCATTGGTTTAAAACAGTCACTACCTTTAAATAATATAGGCAATGTTGTTTTAACATCCATCAATGATACACCTTTGGTTGTATACTTGGCGAATATTCATACAAGTAAGTAGTATATAGTACTAAGCAATAGTGACATGCAATAACATAATTAAATTTTTACCTTTCTTTTTTATAGAGGGGTTATTGCAACAATATGATGGTGATCCAAAAGGTGTCGGTAATATTAAAAGGCGATTTTCTATTAGAGAAGTTAACAAAACTGTAAAAAGGTACGTAGAACCAACAGGAAAAGATTGTGTTTATCTTAGCTAAGTAACCAGTGATATTTAAAATAATTGTGACTGTCAGGCTGTCTTACTCTGTACATCGTTTGGTAAAGAAATTATATACCAACGAAAAATATGTTCACATGAAGCAGCGAACACTTTGTCCTTCCCCCGCTTCCTATTTAAGTACTAAGAATTTTTATAAATTTAATATTATTTCAGTGATCGAAGATCAAAAATGATATCTGGTCCAACTAATTTCAACCACATTTCCCATATGGGTCCTGGTGATGGTATTCAAAATCAACGATTATTAGATTTACCAACTACTTTAGAAACAGCTGACCACACAACTAAACAACTCATAACTTCGTTAAATTCCGTGAGCCAAACAAGGAAATCAAACTTTCTTGATCAAGGTATGTATCAATATGTTTTTATCAGCGTTTACGAAGTGAAATTAGTATATTGGGTGTGTGCGATGTCCGTCATGCTGAATTTTACTAGTTCATCTGGTCTTGATAACTAGTATTGTAATATTTTAATTATTTTTCAGCTGATGCTAATTTGGATGATTTTGGTAATGATAACATGCCTTCAAGGACTCCCAGCCCAATTGGGACATTACTTATTGATGATCTTAATAATATTGACTAACTTCTAATACTCATATTAATTATACCTGTTGCCGAATAAAACTGGACAAATCAAATTTGTATTATTATTTATTATTTCGTGATATTGAAATTGACCTCAATTTAAAAACAGTGGATCAAAAAAAGTAAAAAGAGTATATAACTGACTTGGCTTATGAGTAATGTGCCTTGTTTAGGTGTGAAGGTTATAATCTGAATTTAAGGTGCATGGTAACTATTTGGTATACGCCATCTGGGTGGGTGGCAATAAGATTTCTACAAACCACTGTTATGAGATATGTATAGAAATTTTGTTACATGGTGTCGATAATGTCCAACAGAGAGTTTGATGACCCTTACACTACAAAGACACTTTTTATATCTCTTCTCCGCCCCATTCTTGAGTTTGGCTCATGCGTAGGATCCCCACAATACGCAGTACTCTAGAATCGATACAGAAAAATTCCTATGATTATCCTATCTAAGTTGATTGCCTAACTAATGATGCCATGCATAAACACTTCCACGTACGTTGTGTGTGTGATGGAATCTTCCCTTTTTGTTTGTTTTTTTTTCGTTGTACAGCGTGACTCATCTTAGTATTTATATTGTCTTTGCCTAAACACTGCGTTTTATATTTACAAACATTTTAACCCCCTATGCATTCATAAACACACACACACACACACACACAAACGCACGCCGCACTCATTTTAGTCGGTGGCTGAGTTTGGCCCCCATTATAGAAAATAAATTGATTTTAGAATCCGTCCGTCCGATGCCTTAAAACATTTTCTGATACTCTTCAGTTAATTATGAGATTTGTGGAATAGTAATTGCACTAGCGTACAAAAGATTTCTTTTAGTAATTCTTTATTCTATATGTTGGATTTTTATTTAAATCCATTTATTATTCTAAGATTTATTTAATTTCATTTATTAATTTACAGTCAGTAATGAAAATGAATACAAAAATATTTAATTTCCATAAAGTTCGCATATATCAGGATAATTATAGCATACAGATTTTTAATTCACCCCTCGAAGACAAAATTGAGTAACACAAACCGTGGTTGAAGGGAACCATATTAACTGCAATAAAAAAAAAAATAAAAGTAGAATTAAAATATCTATAGTAAATTACAGATTACTCGATATAAATTATTTTAAATAATGTATTAGGTATATCAGATATTTATTTTATACAAGTAAGTTCGAGCCTGGAGTCGGTCTGATTATTATGCAACGTAATTTTTAATTTTTGTGGAAATACCTTGAACAAATTGTCGAGTCTTTATAATTTAAGAAATATGTTTCTCTGATAATCTTTTTATATGCATAAATTTCCTTTTTTATTAGGATAGTTTAATACTTACTCTCTGTTTAAATGTGAACCGTCGTCTGTTGACAAACATCCAGCGCCACCGCCAAAACCGTAACCCTTGGGACCGTATTTGCGACCATGGCAGTTTTTGCAGAACAGTGTCTTTTCGTGCTCAGTGCAGTTTGTTGAGTCCAAAGCCTTATTGCACATACCTTTATAAATAATATAAAATAACCATTTTGTTTTTGAACATTTCCGTGTAATACTCACTGCACTTAAAGCAGGTTTTGTGGAATTTATAGCCACCAGCAACACGCTCTTCAGCAGCATATACGGATTTGCCACATGCTGGGCATTTGGGAGTCTCTACCGGAACGAATGGCATTATGTTATATCTGTAAGAGATTAATCGATATTATATTTATATTGCTCATGCACATATGAACGATTTAATTTATATAATATTTTTTTTTTAAGTATGTACATATTTTAGAAGTTTTGTTTTTTAAATATATATATATACAGCAACTGTACGCACACAATAAGGGTATACTAGTAAAGAACTTCCTGTATGTCAAAGACACTGCCGACTAAACTGGAAAGATTGCGTACTCTGCTAGTCTATATTTGTGGATGCACACGGCACAACAAAAAATATATTGTGTTCAAAATGCGGCAATAAAACGATAAATATAAGCGAATTCTCTGTATTGACTTATATGTTACTGATATGAAATTAACGTAATTCAAACATAATTCAATAACTAATCATTTTAAATAATAATTAGGTAGACTTTTTTAATTGTTATCTGTTATTTATTTATATCTGCAAATCAGTTATATTGTATATCATGTGTAGAAAACATATATAATATTATTATGGCTTATAATTATATCTATGTGGTAAGCTATGAAATCGTGCACATGTAAGAAATAAGATGACTCGACTAGAAGATACCTTGTGCCCCGGATAATTATCCTAATGAAATGTATAGTAAAGTGCATTAAATCAAAAATAAATCGAAATACTTTTATTTCCACCTCCACCTAAAACACCTTTTAGATGCGGGTTACAATCAATCGTAGTCGAATTTCTATAATTAGATGTTCTAATTTGGCTTATCCATTTACCATTTTTTGTGCTCTCAAAATATGCATTCAAATATGCATATTTTTGTGTTTTTTTATTAGCTGAGCGTCAAAAATTTATATTTCCTTTTTTTAAGGTATTGTTTGGATAAAACATTAAAAATACCATTACATGTTAATAGCTTATTTGGTTTGTGAGATAAAGTGCTGCAAGGGATTTGAAAACAACATTTATTTTTGGAGCTGTAATTTGTTCAGATATTTAATGGCATTTAATTCATTCAAATCCGAAAGTGGTTCAAAAGCTATTCATTTTCAATATGTTTTTCTGTTTTCGAAAATAAAATGTCAGCTAGTTTTTAAGTGTTGAGGTAACTCCCTCTACCTTCTACCGAGAAACTTTTGTTCTACGATTTTAGGAAAATATTGTCTTTTAAAACTATTTTGAAGAGGTAAAATGTTACAATGTTACTACTTGCAAAGGAGATGACCAATTATCTAGCTTTTGAATTTGGTGATTAAATCGGACTTTTTAATATAACAACAATTATTAAGACTGTGAACGAGTATGAAGCAGTCGGTAACGCCCGACTGCAATGTTCTTATTTGTTCTATACCGTGGGTCCAAAAAGCAATCGTAGCAAGCGCATATCGCCAGTTTCTGTTAATTGCATATATTGTTACACATACTTATATATGAATGTTTGCGTATACTTTGTGTATTTCCGTCTGGAATAAGCTTACGCAATGGGTATTCGAAAATGGGAATTTTTCAATGCCATTATTCCTATGTTATCAACATATAATTTGACGTTTATCTTTTTAAGATGGATAATCAGAACCTTATGAAAAGCTCGCAACTGGGTGTAGGGTATCTCTTTGTCAGGCGATCTTGCCATTAAATTGCATATCCTGCGTCACAAAATTTGATATCAGAAATTTTGGGATTGAATGTGTTTTCACCCTAGATTTTCCCCTCGTGTTAAGGGGTTTTGGTTTAATAAATCACGCATACAAATGCACACCCGCACACTTTGTTTAGCGCCTGCTGTCTAAACTAACTCCATACGGAAAAAAACACAACGAAAATTCTAAAAAAAAGTCTGCACAAGAAAATAAATATACATTTGTATATGTATATGTATGCGTGCTTGGTACACTTTTTTGAATTTCATCACATATTTTCTGAAACTTTTTGTAATTGATTGTTATGGTGAAGAAGAAGATTGAAGATTTTGCTAGATATATACTTAATGGGATTGGAGATGCCAACTTATACCTGTTACATACTTTTGCAATAAACCATTATACCTTTTTACCCATTTAGAATGAGTTCAAGGTATAAAAATAAATTAATATTGTATAATTTTCTAACGGTTACAAATATGCCAAACAAATTGTAATTTTAAACGAAGCTTACGTTAAACTTTTAATAATAATTAATTAATTAAAAGGTAATGGAGTGTATAATAATTACTATAATAATAATATTTATATAATTAATAATTAATGTATTTTCGAATAAATTACAATTATTTCATAGTCTGTAAGGTTGACGCAATCACACGGAGATATGATCGTCCGTCTGATCATATCTCTGACAAAAAGACAACGTGGCTAGGTAGGTAGGAGCTGTTTTTTGATGCTGACTAAGAAATATATAAATAGTGAGAGCATTGCAGCCGGATCTAACCGACAGCGCAATACTTGCTCACAGTGTAATAATAGCTAAATATATGTACACTAGCACTATGTGAGAAAAAAACAATGTGGGGTATACAAAAAACAATTGTCAAATGAGCTAAGTGTGAAGACATTATAGACACGAACCGTTCAGTTTTTTATGCCAAAATGTTCGTTAAGTTATCTAATAACCTAACCTATCTAATATGACAGTGGTTTGTGTCTTAGGTGAAGTACAATTGACGGTTAGTGCATCTGCTGGCCTCTAACCTCCGTTATCTATCGATTATCAGGCTCTAGCTTAAAAACAAAGAAAGATTAATTAATTTTATTATTATATTGGGTGTGTCCAAAACCTTTTTGATATTTTTAGATGAGGTCCAAATCCAATATACTCTTTTGCACTTTTTACTCACGCGTATAAAAATGGAGTCGGATATGCCTCCTTCAGCCTGTTACATACACTATGCTTAAGGGGTACGTGGTATATAAATATACCACATATTAAATCATTTTATACATACATAGGAATCTATTTGTATATATTAAAAATATGTATGCATAAAAATATAAATAAATCGGGCATACAAGCATTCGTAAATTTATATGTACAGGTCTGCTTATACATAAAAATATACATGTATACTTGTATAGATTTGTATTGATATTGAAAGGGGATTAAAATACTTTTCATAAATTTCCTAGTATAGTATAATTATACGACGTAATAACAATATATTAATAATAATACTAGTTTGTATTTGTTCACCAAGTGAAAATATCATATTGGGGCTATTGAAATGCCCGTCCGTCTGTCCATATGACCAATATTTACGCCGGCGCTAGGTGAACCTGCCAAATAAAGATTTTTATAGATCATAGATGATTTTTAGATGTTGCTGTGCCGCGTAGACACAAGCTAATGAGTTCTCCATTTCCACGCCCACAATTGCCTGATAGCACTAGCTAACAAAATTGAACATTTTTTTTCCTCAAACCCTTATAAAAAAAAAATAGTTTGCAATGCCAAAATTAGTATTTTCCCATATTATAGGTCCTGAAATTGGAAAGTTATGCCTAAGAAACAAAACTGTTAGGGTTATGAGGTACTTACTCCTTGTTGGGTAGGTCAGCAAGTATCTTATGATTATATATTGTAGAAAGGTGGGCCCTTAACATACTGTCGCCGATCTTTCCTGTACGATCTACTCTGAAGATTTCCGATAGTGGCTATAATCTTATTAGGGAAGTGCACGCCCTCCAAATCCCCTATACGCACGATCCTTCCGACTATCTGAGCATCCAATGCCGGTAAAGGTTTTATTGGCGCCCAACGTGGGGCTAAAATTGTATTCTAGATTAAATTGTATTCAAGATCACATACCAAATTTGCGATTTTGTGTGTTTACAGTTTGTCACACCCCTAAAATGCTTAACACTTTATCTGACGCAGGTACACACGAGTATATATCCAATATTTCAAGTCCAGTTTCATAGCGGCGAACACCTCGTGAAAGAGATGAAGTTTACCCTACATCGCCTAGCGGCCTTGTGATTGCACTAAGTTGTTAGAGGCCGCGAAGGTAGGTTTGCACAACTGCGATTCTTCTCAGTGCAGTCGCTGGTTCGTGCAGGAGTGTGCATAATGAAGAGTTTCTTAGATGTTGGTGCTTAGCATTCGCAACTATGAGCATCTTCTTCGTTAAGTGTTGGTTTGCCTGACCATTAACCATAACATTTTACGCATGGACGAGTTCCTAATTGTTTTTTATGTTTCTTTTTCGTTGAAGCATGAGGCATAGCTCTTTATGCATGGGCAAATTCTTAATTATTTACTTTCTTTCTCGTTTAATGATGATCCCCTTTAATAAATAGTGGATACACTTTAGCTTATAAGAAATATATAATTATATATACTAATGTGACATCATCACATCCCTATTATAGCTTGAATTAGTAAAAAACTAGACTGAGTCATGAAAATAAAAACTATATAGTTAAGAAGACAGAATAAGCACCTCCATGACCTAGGCTTTCATTGTACTGTAACTAAATATTTACCAGTCGACTTTATCTAATTAGAGGACCCAATATACTTACTATATGTTTCGAATATCTAGTTTAAATAGTGCAGTAAACAAGAAAAACATTACACCAAGCCAATACACTATTTTTACTGTGCAAAACTAAAGGGTATACAAACTACGCCTAAGATACCAAATATAAAATATTTCACCTGCTATCGTTTAAATTAGTCGTTAATCTAATGCGGTGAAGAGTTGATCAGCATGTTAGAAAATCTGCTTCCAACATATAGGATGCTCCACATTTGTATCGGTAAATTAGATATTATAATATTATTAATATCGAAGAGACACAACTCAAGAAAAATTCCAAGAAAAATGCTAGTTAAAGTTCTGTCTAAGTGCATGAGTGCAGACGAATGAAAAAATCGCTTGCCGCGCCGATTGGCGTATTCAATATGTTGAAAATTGAATAATAACTTATACATATGACTTAACCGATCTTAATAGTTTCTCTAAGTGTTGTAGAATCAGGTTAAGGTTTGCTCGTATTGTAAAACTTAGATACCAACATAATATTTTCTTCTGTTTCAGGAGCAATATTTGTTTTATCTACCACATGGGTTTACTCAGATAATACACGATATAACACAGGGGTATGTACACTAATAACTAATAAACTAAGTATATATAATAATTAAACATGAAAGCGTGCTCTAGTCTCCCGATTAGAAGACATCCTGAATTTAGTACAATTTTCCCAGGACTCGCGCTTCCCTCTGTGGGAACTAACTTCTGAACAGAAAGAAAGATCTCTATGGGCTTTTCACTCTTTAAAAAGAATATTCAAGGCCAAACAACAACCAAAGCGCAAAACTTTAGTATTTTAATTGAATTTTTTTATATTCGTGGGGTGGTATCCAAAATTCGATATATGCTATGTTGATATGTTGTTAAGGTTCCCAATATAAAAGACAATCCCATTATTTCTCCTGTTAAAATTTTTATGTTTTATTTTTCAGATTTGGTCTATTGATCCACACCATTTTCTTGCGTATAATCAAAAGAGAATTAACTACCCAACAACATTCAGAAAACTATATTGGTATGCGGCTAGAAATCCTGCACTGTCTGCTAGACAACAGCATGTCGGAAACATCCAAATGCAGCATGGATATAGAGGTCTTACTCGTGAAAACAGAGCACACTTTGGAAACCAGTTAAGGTAAATTTAAATTGTATACGTATGGTATATATAATTGCGTTTTTCATCTTTTGCTTTTATTAATTTTAATACATTTTAATATTTACTTTTATTTGTATTTTAGAGCCTCGTTTCCACACGTTTACGATGGATCATTAGCCGAAAGCAATCTGTTTAAATTTGTAACACCAGCTACTTTACCTCCAACATCAGTGTTAAGAGCGACAGAAATAAAACAATTGGAAAATACAATACAGCCTTTCCACAAGAAGCTTAAAATTTGCAAAGAAAATAAAAACAATACAATAGTTCCAGTTGAAATTGAAAACACAAGCGGCCCACAACATTTTCCGACAGTTAAAAGCATTTCGAATAATATGCCAGAGAACCGTTTGCTATTCGAACCGTTTGTGGCACATACCTACTTTACTCTTGATGATGTCATACTTCCTTATTCTTCCGAAAAACCCAAACATAAATCAAATCAGGAAAATACGTTTTTAAATGAGTCACAGCTTCAGCTACAAAATCATTTTACCCCTCAAGATATTAGAATTTCTAATAAAGCGACCGTCAAGATTCTGGATTCTGATTTATATACTGCTACCTCAATTAAATCCGAGGAGACTACGATGCAAACAGCAACGACAGAATTGCCCCATTCAACAACTCTACCTAACTATAAAACTGAAATAGAAATCTCTAAAGAACCCTTATCCATTTTAACAACAACAAACCCTACCGTGGCAATAGAGATTCCAAATGAGATAGAGATTCCAAATGTATTACCAATTAAGAAAGACAACTGGACCTTAGAGACAAGTTCATCACTGCGAAAGAACTTAACATTAGATACTTTCAAGATAGAAACTTGCAATGCCTGTGAAAAAAATCGCATAAATTCTGATAGTAAAATCTTAAAAAATAATACACATTCTCATGAACCTTACATCAGACATTATTCAAAAAGAAACTCATCGACCATTTTAATACAAAATCACGGCTTAGAGAAGAGAATTAAAAAAAAGGTCACCGTCAGAAATAAATTTACACAAACTCATAATAAATACGGGCTTTCAACATTAAGTGGAAATCAACATGTTCCTAAGTTTACAAACACTACTGAATCCACGCCTTTTAAAAGTACGCGCAACTTAACTAATCCATTTTTTCCAAGAGGTAGAAAATTAACGGTAAATGCAACTGTTTTAAGTGCTATCGATTTTAATCAAACAATTAAAATGAATTCTAAAATACCGAACGTAAAATATGATTTCAAAAAACCAAAATTCAATAATTTCACTGAAAGTTTAAGATCTCGCGACGCAAAAAAATCAAATGCAAGAGAAAGTTCGCCTCTGCCAACTACTAAAGTTTTAAGCGAAAATACAATTCTTGCAACTGATTCGGCTATTATGACAATATCAAATACTAATGGTAATAACTTAAAGACTTTAAAGCCAACAATCCAAAAACATTTTAAAGCTGACAATATATTAAATCGTAAGGATATTGGTTCCACAGTTGATGTACCACAGCTTCCAATCGAAGTTTATTTTACAAAGCTCACCCATAACTAAGATACTCACAAAAACTAAATTGGATGCTTAATATTTATTGTAATCAGATATAAAATATAGTATACACATTTCTTTACATTTGGAATATACATATTTTGTAAATATATCTATATAAAATTATGCTGATATTCTTTAATTTTGTAATTCAAGAATATATTTGAATTTACTATGTATTTTTTTCTAGCTAAAATTTGTGAAAATGTATGCAAAAAAAGCAAAGAAAAGATAATAAATACAATAAAAATGTCTTTCTAAAAGTATATATTTGAAGATTACGCGTGGAAGTTGAACTTCTTAAATTTGAGTATACCATACGCAAATCAGTAATCTACCTGGGTTTTATATGCAATTATTAATATATAGATGTGCTTCCCCTTAAATTTTAAAATTTATATAGCGAAATATATGTAATTTAGTAAGGTTTGCTTGCTTCCAGTGATCGGAAATCGAAAAGTGCCCATCGCTGGGATTGATAACAAAGTTGCGTTGCCCATCGGCAGAAACGCTAAAATGAAACACAAAAGTAACTAGTTACTTTTAAATACTTATTACATGTAACGGTAGAGTAAATAATCCCCCATCCCTAATCTCGACGCTCTGTTGACGATTGTAAAAATATTGTTAAATTTACGAAAAAGTTTGTGCAGTGACCATTATAAGCCAAATAAACATGGAAGATGTATTAAACACACAATTTGTAAAACTAAAGGAAGCCATGAATAATTTTCTTGAGTTGAAAAGCAATGTATGTTAGAAATATTTTGGGACCTACAATGTTTCTAAACTCTAATTAATTGCAGGGTCATCTTTTGGATTTGTCGCAGTCTGCCGGCCCATTAATGTTTGTGGCCCTTAAGCACTCCAATCGAGAAGTTAAACGTAACATAAAGTCTGGGCGAGAAAAACTACATTTGCAGAAATCAAAAGTTGATCTTAGTAGATTGCAGTTACAAAATCTTTTGTATGAAGTTAGTCATTTAAAAAAGGAAATAGTCAGATGTCAGAAGTTTAAAAGCCGCGATACAAACTTGGAACTGTTGTCTGATACAGAATATTCTAACAAGTTTGCTTTGGATTGTGATGAAAAAAACAAAATGTCCAATCACAAAACACATATATATCGTTTAGAATGCGAGCTCAAATTGCGCAAGGAACTCGATAACCAGTATAGCGGCTTACTCAAATCAAAGCAGGAGCTTTTGCAAGAAAATCTTAAACAGACTCAAAAGTATCTTTCGTTCGCTCCAGCCTTGCGCACACTGCTAGAATCAACAAAGCCATTGCACGAAGCGCTGCAACTATCTCTGGATGTTGAGTGGAAACTGAGTTCAATTGTTAAATATCTGCCACGTGCTTTGTACATATTATTTATAAACCTACAATCCCTACAAAAAACTACTGAGGAATTTACGTCGGAAGTAGTTGGATTTGAAAGTGATTTACAAATGCAGGAATTGCTTTCTGAATCAGAAAGTGCATTAAAGGAACGTCGACATTTTACAGAAAAATGTAATGCGTTGGAAAATACGGTTGAAAATCCTTTGGAATCTGTGCTAAAACCCCATCCGCTTCATATAAATCTAGTTGTAAGTTCAACACGAACAAATATGCGATGAGCAAAGAATATTTATTTTTGTGATCAATATACTTAATCTTGTGAATTTATTTTTTAAACATAGATTAAAAGTCCAGATAAGTCCAATGACTTGATATTATTAATCCGGTATTGGGAGTTACTAAAATGTGTTACAGTCCGTGCACAATTAAGCAGCTCTAGTAAAATGAATTCCCAAGGGTTAGTATAATTAATATTACATTCATTCATGTTTTAATGAAATACACATTTTACATACTTTATTAGCGATTCCACATTGGTGCAGGATCTACTTGGGTATTTATTTCCCGATGATATCGGAAATGATATTCCTATTTCAGGAATTGAATATGAGGTAAGTAATACTAAATAGGGCTGCAAAGCAGTTTCAAAGAGAACTAAGCTCAAGCCCGGATTAAACCAAATATTGAACCTAACCAGATACAACAAGTAAGATAGCTTTAGTCAGGAGTCAACACCCTTGCATTAATAAATAATATACTATAAAAATTACCGTTTTCAGTTACAAAACCTAAACTTGACGAGCGAAAAGTGTCTGGAATACCTTGATAAAAATGGATTTGGAAAGCCATATTGTTGGTTACAGAGCATGTGTTCAATAGCGACGATCAACAAAAAAAATAAATTTAAACACGAATTCAATATACATAAGTGGATTCGCAAAGTATTCACCCGCATTTTAAAACGTTGGCGATGCTGGTTGCATTTAACTCAACAAATTCGGGGACTGACCTTTAAAGATGTGGACATGTATGCTTTGAAGGAGAATATCTATCCAGACGGACTATCTTGTAGTCTTGTGCAATGGACAGCGATCTCTAGTGAAGAATTCAGCATGCAAAATTTCGGGCCAACCTGGAGTTTGTCGTCTAATGAAATAACATACAGCTCCTACAGGGCTGTAATCGTGCGTGGATCCGCCAAAATGGAATGCTTTATTCAAGTACCTAGCAATTACCCATTAGAAATCCCTGTCTGGATTTTAAGCGTTCATTGGAATGGTCGACATACATCAATGAACAATGCGGCTGTTAAGGTAATGTTATAATTGGCTAACCTCTTTCAAATTACTTAATTAATTTGTCCAATTATAGATGATGGAATACTGGACGAATTCTTTGCAGTTCAAGGATTTAAAGAGTGGTCATCGACTGCTTTATTCGCAGCTATTTCGAACTATTTATAGTTTCGATATTTTCCTTGAAACGGAAGGCGCAATGCAAACCACCAGAGAATATAATAAGGAAAAGCCGTATATTAATACATTTACCAAACGCATCCGTTTGCGCCCATACAAATACGTTATGAAGGGATCTATGTATACATTTAAACAATAAATTCGTAAGATGGCATTTATAAATCGCTGTTTGGTAACATTTTCTTTATTATTAACTTCACGCAATTACCACATTTAATGCGGCCAATATTCCAGTAAAATTAAGTTAATGGTTACAATAAATATCTGTGCAGATGAAAATTAATTTTTTGTGATGCTGTTGCCGCCAAGGATCCAGAGGGCAGCGTCGAAGTAGAGTTGTTGCCAACGACTTCTCGACTCTCGTCCGGCATTACTTTGTCAACAACATGCTTGTTTATTAAACCATCTTCGCCCAGAAAGCAGATAGAGTATCCGTCGTACCATGCCTCCTGGTCTTTAAGTACTTCTTTTAGCTCCCACACTTTGTACTTCCAAAACTGAAACATTACTTTTAAGCCCGATATGCCTCTAACTCGCCATCTGATACGGATTGTGTTGTCCTCGGGATGTTTTGTAATTTTGAGTATTTCAAATTTAACATAAGCATATTTCAAATGACCAACTGTACGGAGAATTGCAATTTGTTTAACATAGTGGTATAAACCTACCGTATATTTGCCGGTAATGTTATTTTGGAATATCAGGTTTGGACTATAAATTGAGTAGTCAAGTGGCTCAACAAATAGTTTGGGCAACGTACTCTTAAGGACATTGTAGGCACGCTCTAAGCTCTCGGAGTTTTTATTATGCTTACTGTTTTGCAAATTGTCACTTTTTACTTGGTTTTCATTGTTTGTGAAAGTTGTTTGTGTAACAGTGCATTTTTGAATTGAGGGAAATGTGTATTTTTGACTTTCCACTTGGGTCACGTATAGGCGCCGCATAATCGATGTCCATGCTCGCTTTCTGTGATACCATCCATTCAGACAAATCATCTTTGGCCCGCGCATCATTTTAATTGATTGTTATATGTGGTTACCGCAAGGCAAACAACATACATATAAATATGCTTCAGTGTACAATTTAGAATGATTCTTTCCAAAGATTTACTGGTTCTTATATAAAAACAAATCTTACGCAACACGTGCGCGTCTTTTAAGAAAGGTAAGTTATTTAATATACCAAAATGTGTTTTATCTTTCAAAACTTCTATAGATTATAAAACCGAACTGTTCTATCAAACAGCTGGGAGAGCTATGATTTATCGATTGCACTATTGATGGTAGAGTTGAGTAATGTTATCGAATCTGTGACCGAGTCACAATTGAAAGTAACACGTCCGTCTGTTACAGCTAGAAACGAAATATTGGTTCTCGGGTAAGGCATAACCGCATACGCAAAGTAATTCAGAGGTTCTCTCCTCGGTTTTGCAACGCTTTTCTTTGGCGCTATAGAAGAGAGAGACTGGAAACAGGGTGTATACTTGTAGTTATTCTCTTCCTTCTGTTTTTGTGCCACGTCCACTGGGAGGCTGGCAATTCGATAGCATGTCGATACATCTAAAATCACAAATCGAAAAATCGATATTTCTCACAATTTGAAAGATCAGTCAAATTTTGGTATGTAGTTAGTTCCTGCCCTCTCCCAAAGCTTGCGACCTTGACATTTCGGCCAAACCATTAAATTTTTCATGTTTGATTTTTCTATTTAGATCGATTCTATATTTTAAATCGATGCATTTTTTAAACAAATTTTTTGTTCAATTTGTTTGGGAAAAAAATCTCCCACAGTATGAAGCTAATATTCTCCGCATCTCACAAATTACAAAATTCCGAAAACTTTAAAATAAAACAATAAGTATAGAACGTGAACGTCAACGAGTACAATCCAGTCGGTAACGCCCGCATTCAGCGTTTAATCTTGCTTAAATTATTTTTGTTTTTATCAATTTTTGAGAATGAATTAAGTTTTTAAATTTTATCAGTAATAATAAATTTTTCAAATAAAAACTGCTGTTGTGTTGCAATTGTTCAGTTTCCCTAACTGGTTATCTGCGCAGAAGATTTTTGTGCGCAGAACAATTTAAGATATAAGTTATGTGTGTGTGGACATGCGTGTGTGTTTGACGAGCATCGTAGTTAGTTGTAACAGTTGCTTGTTTGTGATTTGCGACATACAAATGAATGTACATATACAAATTAAATTTGGCTTTAAATAATAATTAGTAATTTACCGGGAAGGAGTAAAATCAGTGAACTTAACAAGTGCCAATCTGTTTACATTAAATATAAATTTATTTTAAAACAACTATCGTATTTTCGAAAAATCAATAATTATACACACATTAAGTATTTACGTGTGAAAAGTAATGTTGTGCGACTTTAAAAGCTAAAAGGTTTACGAAAACAGCTCCAGAAAAAATGTACGGCCTACCTCCGTCAGCGCCTGATGTTAATGTAAGTTACCAACCGGCCCCCAAGCAAAAATCTAGCTTATATCGAGGATTACGTTTAGGGTATAATAATAACTTATCATATATGTATAATAAATAATTGTGCTACGGAGGCAGGTTTCCAATAAATTTTCTGAACTATCCTCTTACAAATACATACACAAGGGCACGTGCCACAAATAAGCAGCTAAGGCAGCGGTTGTACCTGTTCCCTCAGCCCACTATCTAAAAAAATCAATAGCAAGCAACTTCTGTTTTTATTCCGTTTTAATGTCATTCAATTGCTGGTAAATGTCAAAGGGCAAAATTACACCTCAGAAATTGATTTTTTCCCTAAATTTCATAACTACAAAAAATGCTCAACAAGTGAACTGTCGTGTCAATTTTTTCTAGAACCTAACAAGACCCCTCTTCAAACCAACGCGCAAGTCTGTAGTATTTGAAATATATGTTTATGATATTTGGTGCAATTGGGTGAAAGTATCTAAAACCCAAAATATTGAAGATCTGAGTCTGATTTCTGATAAAACAACATACAAAATTTAATGGATCTAACTCCTATAGTCGCCAAGATATTAAATTAAAAGAAAGTTATAAGATCTCTAGCTTTTCCTGTTTCTGAGATCGCCACCTTCATACAGACGGACATGGTTAAATCAACGCAGCGCGTCCTCCTGATCAAGAATATATTTACTTTATAGGTATGCTTAGGAGGTAACAATATTCAGCACAAGGATTAACAAAAACTACTTTGAATCAAACTAATAGACATCCTCTTAAATTTATAATAACTTATTTATTATATTGTGTCTAATTTGGTATTTACAGAATCAGCGCTTTCGGCTTCGTGATATTGACAACGAGCAAATAATGTCAACATTTGGAAATATTGGTCATTCCTTGAACATATCGGTAGAACGGTTTATCACAATCGGGGAAATAATAGCTGAGGAGAATACTGACATAAAAGTCGATATGTACGAGTGTGCTAGAGAAGCGAGGGATGCAGGTAAGGTCCTTCCATTGGATTAAATTTCAAATTTATTATGTAATAATAGTGTGGGTTGAATTTTGATGGTAATCAAATAATTTTTTCATTATTATTAATTAATATATTTGCGGAAGTTCTATGATTTATTTTAAATAACTATTTTTAAAAATTAAAAAAGGGTAACGGATTTTTTTGAACCCATAAAGGTTTCCCCCCGTAGTTGCGAAAACCGATATACCTAACAGCCCAAATCAACCATAATTAAAGTTTATACAAAAATATCTGAAACGTCAATTTCCACTTATAAATGTAATTATTTATCTTTTTGTTTTAGGCAAATCCATTGAACAATTATGTGATATTTCACCTTTAAGTGGAATGGAACTGCGGCATCAAATCGAACCATTGAAGGATTATGGAGCAATTGTTTTAGCAGCTAGATCACTTCTATCGTCTATAACAAGAATTCTTCTGATAGTTGACATCATTGTTGTTAAGAAACTTCTCACTGCAAAGAAGCGAGCATCCGAAAGCTTGGAAAAACTGGAGTCTGTGATGAATTTCACAGAGTTTGTTCGTGCGTTTTCCATTTTTGGAACGGAAATGATTGAGCTAGCTTTCCTTACCGGACATCATCGAAACACGTTTAAGGAGGATCGCCGGCGAGCTCAGATGTTTTCGGCTCGCCAAATTCTTGAAAAATCCATATCAATTCTATTGACATCGTCAAAGAACAGTTTGATTCACAGCGATTGCGTTATAGTTAAAGAAAATCGGGACACTGTATTTTGCCAAATTCGACGAGCAATGGATCTAATACATTTCGTAATAAAGGATAGTATTTTTGATTCTGCCAAGCATATGGCTTTTCGTAATGCGCGTTGCAATTCAAACTATGAAAATGAGAGCATATATACGACAATAAAACGAATTATAAATCTGATAAAGAAATTCAAGCTTCAGACGATGAAATACGATTGCAACAGTAATACGGAGGGGAACAATGGAGATGCATTTTACTCCATATTCGATAACGACGATGATTGGAAAAGAGAAAAGAATTTAGCGCCGATTGTCGGTGACCACATTATAAAAAATTCAAATTTTAAGAAACAGTTCATTTATGATAATTTGGATCTTAGGGAGGAGCTCTCCTTGGCGTTTGACAAGTTATTTGAAAAGGCACATGATTTTACCGATTCTCCTTACATAAGTCACGAACATCGTAAAAATATTCTTAGCTACTCCCACAACTGTAAGCTGGAGTTTGAACTGTACCTCAATCATTTAACAAGAGATCAGCAGGATAATCGCGGAGCAGGCGTACCGATCGATAGCAGCGAGCCTGAAATGGGTATGCTTGCAAGCCTTCAGGAGCTGTGCAAGCAACTTGTTCGATCTGTCTCCAGTCAAATAGCCGACTTTAATGAATCGCTTAGCATCTGCACAAAAATCGTGAAATCTTTTTATGTTTTGGCCATGACTCATGATTTGGAGAGTCTAAATCAGTGTTCGACAAAGTTTCACGACTGCTGTGATCACATTTTCGATATATGCAAACTGTTACAACATATCGCGCCTACGGAAGCATTACAGGTTCACGCAAAATGCTTGTCAATAAACTTAAGAATCTATGGCCCACAAGTCTTTATTGCTGCTAAAATACTTTGGAAATATTCGAACAGTAGCGCAGCAAACGAAAATTTCGAGTCATTTTTAGATATGTGGAAGTGGTTGGTCAGTGAGATTTCGATGATTGCGAAAAAGATCCTTGCATCGGTAGACACAACCAAAACTGATATAGACTCTCAAATAGAGGTAAGCATTGCCCGATCATGGTTAATTTCATTTACTTATTTTATTTCCAATATTTAGAAATGTGAAACTACACCAAAGTCAACAAAACCATATGCTGCGGCTCCTGATGCCAGGGAAATTGTAGAGTACTCGGGCATAGATGCTAAGAATAACGGAGATTCGAAATGGGCAGACGATTTGTCAGATGACAACGACATTTTGAAAAGGGCTAAAAATATGTCGGCGATGGCTTTTTTAATGTATCAATTTACGAAAGGATGTGGTTCTCTACGAACGACACAAGATTTGTTTACTCAGGCGGAATACTTTGCTGAAGAAGCCAACCGACTTTATAAGGTCCTTCGCCATTTCTCATACCAGGTATGCCTTGAAAGGTTACAGCCTAAAATATACTTTATATAATTTTTTTTTAAGATTTCTTGACCATGTTTACTATTAATCAATTTATAATCTATATATATCTATATCTATATATTATTTTTAGGTACCTGCCAGTGATAATAAGAAGGACCTTCTTAGTATTTTAGATAGAGTACCGACTTTTGTCCAAGCTCTTCAATTTACTGTGAAAGATCATACAGTCGGAAAAGCTGCAACATTTGTTAAAGTTGATCACGTCATAAGGGAAACGAAAAACCTCATGAATGTCATTAATAAAGTGGTATCCAAATGTTTTGAGTGCGCAAACAAGGTAATTATTTCAACAAGTAAGAGTGCTCTGGTCGGAGTACCCGACTTGTAGATATCCTGAACCCAGAGCTTTCGTTAAATACATACCCAACAGTTTGTTTAAAAGAATACCATTAAAACTCAATTTCAACTCATTAGTTTTTGTAGTATGTAATGTATTCGGACGTATTTCGCTAAATGGTCAGGGCTATTGATGCTAACCAAAAGTAGGTCTAACCGGTCAAAAGTAGGTAGGTCAAAACTAGTGGTAATAATAATAAAACGGGAACATGAAACTAGAGTGCTGCAAGCTTTCATCAAAATCATTTAAATTAACACCATAAAATAATATTCAACGCTTGCACAATATTTGCGGCTATTTTCTATGTAAAATTTGTTTATTTTTGCTGTGCTTCCTAACCGATTTGATTTTTTGCAATACCTAGTTTTACTGTTAAAAGATTCATCTGAACAAAATTTGGTGTTTCTAGTGGGAGTGGCCGCGATAACAAGGTCGCAATTTTTGGAGGAGGTCACCAGGTATCTACATATATATGTTTGCACACCTCCCACTTTAAAGCTAGCCCTTAAAAATAAGGCCGACAAATTCGACCACACCCACATCCTCTCCATGCACTCACATAAATTACAAAAAACTAAAAGTTTGCAAAATAATAATAATAATATGATCGTGAAGGGGTACAACGCAGTGGGTAATGTCCAATGATCTTACTTGTTTCATTTTGGAAAAATGGGGATAACAACAGAAATCATCATTTGGTATCAATGCTTTAAATTTTATAATAAAAAACTATAAATTTATTTCATATCTTTACAGTACAAACTAAATTTAACCGGTATAACTGGGGGACTTACGTCGGGCTCAGTTCGCGGAGACGATAATGTCTCCGGCGGAATGTGCGACTCCAAAGGAACAACGAGCAGCACCGAGGGAAGCATGTGACATTACGGAATGGCTCGAAGAGCCAAAGGGGATGCGAGACGGACTAGGGTATCGTTCTTATTGTTTTAATGATGAGTGAACGCTTTCGTTCTAAGCTTACTAACATACATTTATACATAGTTAATGTCTGGCTGTTGTGTCAAAATCGATGTTCTCAAATATTAGATCAAATTATAAGATATACTTGTAAACACATTATTTATTGTACTAAATTGGCAATTAACATTCAATCATCAATTAAAAATCACAAGTAACGTACGTGTATTTAAGTGTAATTATGTAATATGTAAAGTGTTGAGTAGTTAATGGATGCCAGCTATCAGAAATGTTTTTTAAAATAAATTTTAAAGAAACTTGTGCAATGTACCATTCATGTATCTGTTCATTCTGACCTTGTTTCAGTGGTATTGAAAGTAAGTGTTAAATTGAAATATAGAAGTGAGAAGACGGAACACAAAATACATCGTAATCGATGTTATATTTATCTTTTCCTTAGATTTAAAGTTTTTACTAAAGATTTGTACTTTATTATTACTTGTGAGGGACTCTCCACAAAAGAGATTTTATTGTAATAAAAGAGTCTCTACCGCCGTTATGAAGGAGAGCAGATTTCTTGTCGAGAATTTCTAGTTATTTTCATGTTATGGCTAAGAAATCATATTAAATTTCCTTCCCGGGCTCGTCATCCTCTGCACAGATTCTACACTCTGTGTCGGGAAAAGGCGCATTCTTTGAAGGTGGTAATCGATCCGTAAGCATTCTCGAGGTATTACCTTAGGGAAAAAGAGCTCTAATGGCTGCTTTTATAACTTTTCAGCTGCAGAACTCCATGTCATTGATCCCAGATTGAAAGGCACTGCGACAGGTACTAATTACCCCCATGATTTTGGCTGTGGATCCTGTAATCCCCGCATAAGCCACTTGATTAGTTTTTATCCGTCTGTAGTCATTTTAATTTACTCTTAATATTATTTAGCCCCGCATAGAAAAAAAATACTAAAGATAGCTTGTAAAGTTTTTTTATTTTTGTATTTTCAGTTTTCTAAGTATAACTGCTATTCACGCAATAAACTTAAACATTTTGATATTTTTTTATAAGCATTGCCCAGACGTCCGGATAGCGCGCTTGCAGAAATGCTGTCAATTTTTGTGCGCTTTGAGCTTGTTGAGGAGAACAGTTTCTGCATTTCCTGGTAATAACTTCCGGTAGTGCAGCTGAAAAGGTATATTAAATTAATTAGCTCTAAAGTAAACAAATTGATAGTAGAGTCTGTTTTTTAAAGTAACCCAAAAGTATCGAAATCGAACTCTTATTAGCAGCTTAATTGAGTAGAACACCCACGCTCCACAGTCAAATATCTTTTTATTCTGGTGGCCCTGGCTTAGATTAGTGTATCATGGAGCAGCGTTGACCTAACTACGCTATACAGCGGTAATACTGGGCTTCAGCAATATCACAGAACAACTATCCAGGCCACGCCCCCTCCCGATATACCTGAGAGCGCTAAAAACTTAAGAGAAGGTAAATATTTTCATATTTTCAAATTTTATGAGCCAATTCACCCACCAGAACCCATCGTGTTGTGTTATTAAATTTTTTAAATATTTCTATTCTTTGATTTAATATACTTTGGTATATTCGCTTGCGCAGGACTATGAGTTTACAAAAAACCTGATGCCATTAAAGTCAGATATTGGCTATACTGGAATACGACCTTTTGTCGATCAAAGTTTCAAAACTAGCTGTGAAAATGATATTTAAATTTATTTTATTTATGTTTATAATTTGAACCTACCTTTGAGTTGTCGTCCCAATTGGTCACATGGGCTCTTTTCTAAAATACACATTATTTGACGACTGACAACAGCTTGGTTGTTTAAAAGCTTATTGATATTCTTTTCGTCGGCGTATACTTTCGCAGGAGTTATTATTACCAAAAACAACATTAATGTCAAAATATATTTATATTTTGGAGGTTTCTTTGTTAAAAACATATCTACTTTTTATGTGTACGATGGAAGGGTCTTATGTGTATTTGCTATTTTAAACGCATGCGCTTTAACCTATTCAATTTCAGGGTTGCAATAACACAATAAACGTGACCGTTTCCAAGGATTGCAATTTCGATATGACAGCCACGCCCACTATAACGCTTCCTAGCGACTCCGGCCTAATGAGTTCCCTCAGTTTTTGAGCTAGAGTCCGCAAATTTAGGCTATATTATACTGGAATGCTCCCCCAAACATCACCCCTTAGCCATCCACAACGCAGACCGCAAAAATCTATATCGCCCAGTTGTAAAGCTAGAAAACCAAGTTGGAACGTAGAAAACTGGTGATGGCAAAAGAAATATTTTTGCAGGTCCGCATTTGTCCTGTGCCAGATTTTCAAATTTAACCTGATTGCCTTCAAAACTATAACAGTTAATGTTCTGAATCTAACATCCACCCATTTAATATAAAAATAATGACACACTCGAACGCTTTTCTGAAAGACTTTATTTAGCTAATGCTTATTAACTTTTCAGATATGTGCATAAGTCTTAAGAACATTAACGTACTAAGTGCTTTAAATTATAGATATTATTATTTGTACTGTTTTAATCCTCGTTAAGATCGTTTTCATAGTTGTCGCTTAAATCATCGTCGTACTCATTGCCGTCTTCTGCGATTTCCGCACGTTTCTTTTTCTTATTTAAGAGCCATTCGTTATAGGCAAGTTCGTCTTCAACACTTGGATCCGTAGATTCAATAAAGTCTTCAGTTCCGTGAAGATATTCTTCCTCAACGACAGCCAAATGCTTAAATGGAATGTTGCGTTTGACAAATTTATGTCCCCACCCCAAATATATAGATTCGCAGGTATTTTCAAAAACGAATGTAAACGCACCAGGCCACACATTTGATTGCATTACCAACAGGCGTTCCTTTTGATTTGTGTACCTGCTTGTAAGACGCACTAGCCAAGGGACGGTACACTCCGGGCTTCTGTCACTAGCGCATGATGATAAAATATCTGGACCCGTTTCTGGTTGAATAAAACCTTCCATCATTTCTTCTTCTTCTCCTTCTTCTTCGCCTTCAGCTTCTTCTTCCTCGACTTCCTCCTCCATTTCTTCCAAAAGCCGCATCTTCAAATACAGCGCAAGAGCTCGTTCACGCTCCTTTCGAGCCTTTTCTTCATCGTACCACACAACGCGTCCTTGTTGTAAAATATTTGATCTGCAATGAACCCAGGCAACAGGAGTTGCTAAGGAGCTCAACGCCTCTATTTCATATCGCTCATTTTTCAAAAGCATGACGTCATTATCTGAAAAGATGGAGATATAACATTAAGTTCAACTATTTTATAATTTATATTTATATAACTTTTGCTTGAGTATGCGTTCGCAGCTAGATTTCAGCCCCGTGTAGAGGTAGTACTAACTGAAGAGCAAGAACTGATCTATGCTTAAATTGATCAAGTGATAGTAGAGAGAAACAGGCGATTCGACTTCTATAGATAATTTACCTTGAATCACATCTTCTTCTCCTTCATTGAAATTTTCTTCTTCCTCAATTTCCTCCTCGTCGTCTAAGTTGATTCCATCAAAAAGGTCTTTTTCCTTTTTGGTCATGCGCCGATAATATCCTTGCGGCGCTATATGAGTGCCAGCTGTAATACGAGCAATCATTGCACGTAAATAATGTTTTTCTTTCCCCGGAAAACATGGATATGATACTATATCAGCCTCCAAATCACCAGTGAAGAACTTTTTAATTTGTCGAGAAACCACAATTTGACGTGGAGTAACAATAGGTAATTCAATCCAATCATCGTATAAATTATTAACCACGAAATACGAGAAGCGATTGCAACCACGTCCAACATACTCTGGTGGTATATCATAGAATTCAGTTTCCTCTACCAAAGGCACTGGTTCAGCCTTTGGCGTCATTTTTTCCAATTCCGCCAAATCATAATTCTCCCATCCATAAACTCCTGGAGTTAGTTCTGGTCCGATATGTGTTGGTAAGGGCTTAATCTCTTGGTTCTTTCGCATTTTCATTGGTAGTTGCTTTTCACGCATTTCTTCTTCCATCATAGATAATCGTGAATTTATTTCTTCCCGAGTAAGGGAAGCTTCCACAATGTAATAAGAAGCTTTTAAACCATTTATACAGCCCCAAAAACGGCATTGCAGAATTGATGGATGTGTCTGTAAGCGATTTATAGAACAAGCTAATTGAAAGATGTCGTCCTTGCTAATATCAAATCCGCATTGGTTCCAAAAGAATTGAAGTTGCTCGACACGTTCATTAAATGTGACAAACATACGCAAAGAATCATCGAGATCTATGCGAAATTCCCCATCAGCATAGGTAAATGCCTCTTCGCCAGATAGGTCTTCACCACCACCAAAGTCTTCAAATTTAAAGGGTAACTAAGTATAATTTTGTTTGTAATTATTTTATTACCTACAGAAGTAGTATTAAAAAAAATACCCACCTTTATTGAATGAAGAATTCTTTTAGCAGGACGAAACATTCGACTGTCGGCAAAAACGCCATTTGGCGGAAATCGCTCGGGAACATGATATTTCTGTTCGCGTACATTTCTACTAAACTCTTCAAAGAAATCGATAACATTTGGAGGTCGTTCATCAACAACTCGCTTTATTATATCGCTTAAATGATCAAACCTGCAATGGTTAAAAAACATGATTTTGGAAATATTAGATAGCATAATATTTTGAATATAACTTATAACTATTGAAGCATTTAATTAAAACTTAACTAAGCCAAGCACAACTTATCGATTGGAGCATAGATGTATATCGGTCTTAGCGTCTAAGTGGTCGGGAGGGGTCGCAATAAAAAATTGTTTAGTGGAAGATCTGCAGATCTGACGCGGATACACAAGAGTACATATCCCAAGTCAATCAAGCTTCAATAGAGGGGAAATTGCGTTGATACGGACGGCCGGACGGACAGACCCGTCCACTTAGTGAAAATTTCTAAGACAATTGTTCAGGGCTTGTCAGGTCTGCTATAAGCCTGATACGCAGATAAATTCGTTGCAAATAAGAACGGGACTCAAAGTAAATTTTTTACATACTTACAAGTTGTCTCCACTCAATGTACTATATCGTTGTAGTACTGATTTGGCTATACTTAGTTCATATCCAATGTGGGGAGCCTCAAGACCTGGCAATTTTTGAAATCGTGTATCTGATTGGAAAGCGCCCATAGATATGGTAGTTGATGACGATGAACTTGACGATGTGATTATGTTGGAGCATTGCGGCGAAGTGTCATTTTCAGATTGTTGTTTTTTAATCGTATGTTTATTTTCATTTTTGGTATGAGTTTTTGGTGGTGGGTCGGAATGACCTGTTGAACTTGAACCAAATGAAAAATTTCTGCATGATGGCTCATCATTATCCATACTAATATCAATTTATTTATTTTTTGTCCGCACAATATATGTATATTTTTATAGACCTACGAATTCAAAAGCGAAGACTTTCATATAAAAAGCCTACTAAGTACTGTTTTTCTTGATTATATAACATCACTCACTCTTTACATATAATATACCATTTTAATCGAGATTAATAACTCAAACATTGATAGTTTTTTTTTATTTTTATTTAAAACGTGGATCATTTTTATATCGTGCAAATATTTCACTTTTAAATATATCAAATTTTTTTCGGTTTGCATTATTTTGCTGTTCCCTCCACGCAGGTCTGGCTTGCTTTCTCTGTAGGCCCCAGTGGCAAGTGAAAACCGGCGAAAGCACAATGAACTGAAATCCAGCCACATACATTTCGTATACCTGAAAAATAATTATATGTTTTAATTATCAAAATAATTTTCAGGAAATTCAGAATTATAATCTTTTTGATATATACATCTAAATATTTTTTATTCAGTTATAGGTACATACTTGAGAATTCCTTGTAAATCCATAACCAGTAAATCTTTCATCATGCACGGGAGCATTATCTATTGTTATGTAAAAAGGCTCATATAAAAACTCAAAGTTTGTAACGACATGGCTTATGCTAACTACACTGTCATTTTGTTTTAGTGATAGCCATCTGAAAAGATCCAAAAACGATCATATTTTTAGCTGCGAGCTTTATTATATATAAGTAATTTAAGTGATCTATGAAAAACAAGAGCTACCGTTGCAGTTGGATTTACCCAGCCGATGCGGATAGCTGGGGAACTCCCCCAAAAATTTCGACCTAGTGCTAGGACCCGTTTAAGTTTATGCTTACATTATAATCATCATACTCACTTTGAAAAGTTTGTCGCATATTGGTTGTAAATAAATACTTTCTCATGAAATGGTCTGGCTAATCCCTTTCTGATCAGTCCTATGAGTATCTCTTTTGTGCGTGGAAAAGTTGCACGCACATCGATTTCAAAAGTAGGAATCACATAAGCACAATTTCCATCGCAAGTCACAGTTTTAAAAAAATTGTTCAGCTGTACCACACTATTAATACTAGGTATTATGTCAATGTCGGTTAAAAACACATATTTTGTTTGGCATCCCTTTCGAGCTACATTCCGCATATGGTTCTGAGGGTAAACATTTTTTTTCCTCCATTTCAGAGTCTTAGATGTACGTAATTTCAATAAAGATTTTAATGTTTTGTTAGGATTTTGACAGTTAAATTTTGCCTTTACATTCATTGGTTCGGCTGCAACTCTTGGCATATCTTCATATTCCTGTGGAATCAAGATATGAAATGTAGCATTTTCCTTAATATTCGGAAAGCATAGCCGCATATACGTGACAAAATATTTTAAAACTATATACTCCTCGTTTCCAGCCGAGAACAACGCGACGGAAATCGGACCATGCCAGTTTTCCGCAACCTGCGGCAATGAGTACAAACGCTCTACCGAACTTTGGGTTGCGAGGCATATCAAACTAGTTTTCGACGATTCTGTGTACTTTTCTCCTACTACGGCAAAATCCTTTACTTTATACTTGTGCTGATTGTCCCAGCGTCCGTAACTCAAGTCAATATTATCGAATGTTAATTTTGTAATATTACTTCCATATATAAAATTATTGAGCATTGATGTCGGTAGAGGCTGTTGAAGTCCTAAATCGGAATGCTGAGGACAGTTCGCAGTCGCAGCAGGCTTTCTTTTCTCTTTACTATATTTTGGTGGTTGTGTGCTTCTCGCATTAGTCTCATTTCTAGAAGGTTGATAAACTCTAACCAGCCAAAGTATATTCACTAACAGCAGTACAAGCAAAATTTTGGTTGTGCTCCCATGTGGTAGACGAAACTGAAAGTAGGATATTATAAGAGTTTATAAGAAATTTAGATAATAACAAATAAGTATGGTATAGTCGAGTCTCCGACTACTGAAGTAGAAAAATTAAAAGTGATCTAGTAAATAAATAAATATGTTTCAACCCTGTTGTCTTGAAAACCGCATAAAGATCATATACAATCGATAACTATCGATCATATGTAACAAACTTGATCTTAGCATGGACACATCGAAAATTTAAAGTCTCTAGCTCTTATGGCTTCTAATATCAACATGTTGACAATTACGGACGGATGGACTGCCGGAACAGTTAAAGTACAGTGGTTTTACGTGAGCGGAGGCTCCAACCCACATTGCCCCTGAATAATATTAAATTAAAATTTAGCAAAATAACCAGAAACAAACCACTAGTCAAATACTATAATCCTCTTATATCCTGTAAATTTCATGACTATCACAAACTTAGTTTAGAAGTCAGGAATTTTGTTTCCATAGTGGGGCTAAGTGCAGATACTGAGTAAAATGTATGCGGCATGCATTTGTATGTGTGTGTGTGCTTGGGAATTTAAGTATATATGAATGAAAGGATGTTGAAAGGGTTTAGGGTTCAGGTTATCTTCTAGTCGGGCACAACAGCATTTTAGCATTATACCCATTTACTATGCTAACAGGGTAATTACATTAAATTGTTAACAGAGTAATTGCTCAATCAGTTGCATTCGACTGCAACGATATTACATATTTTTGTTTACCTCACGCATTTGTATATGTATGTTTGTATGTGCGGTTACATTGATGTACCAAGGTATTATTTACCCCTCATATGTATACAAATATCAACATATGTAACGTATGTATTTATGTACTGAATAAGAATTGAAAACAACAAATTCCGCTTGATTTAAGCACTAATATTAATTGAAGCAGTAGAAGTTCAATTGTGTTTTGATTTGCACGAAAGTAAAAATTAATCTTAAGTTTTATTTATTAATATATTTTCCGTTTACCATTATTAAACACTTTACTAAAGAAGGACAAAGGAAAACCACAATCATATACATACTTATACATATCTAAGTGTTTGTATACAAATGCCTTGCAAGGGTTGTTTAAAGTGTGACCATATTTCAAATATCAAAATATCAAAATTTTTAATGAACAGAATAAATACCAAGACAAATTAAACGTAAAATAGCTAATTCATCTCTAAACTTTAAGGAAATTACTTTATTTAATTTTAGTATTAATCTATATTTTTAAGAATTATAGTACCCAATACATTTAATTTAATTGAATTTATAATTAAACGCAAAACAAAACTCTGGTTCCGGTCCGTGAACCAAGTTCCAAATAACAAGGCAAAAATATGGTCAAACATTTACTTTACTTTATTTTTGTGAAATCAACAATTTAAAAATGTTATCCTTTATATACACAGAATCGGTATAGCGGTCGATGCTTATGGGCTACTGTCCATTGATTCCGCGATTGATTCCGAAAATCGCTTAGAAAATAATCGAATAGTCGCAGTCTAATCAACATCAAAGATATTAAAAAATCGATGATTTCTTTCAGCCCTATAAGAAATAGTAAACATTCTGGTCAAAATCCAGAATTTCTATACTGTTAAGAATTTTCATAGATTAAAGATTGCATCATGGACTGTAATCATCTTATCGAAGTTCCACTGCGTACTGGTGGGGGAAAAAAAATGAAAAAAAGGAAGGAACTTGATGCTCTAATAGCACATTCATTGATAAAAAGAGGCTCCCGCCGCACCATAAACTCACAGGATAAGTTGCTGTCAGTATCAACTGATGACCTTGATGATTTCGCTTGGGTAATAAGTTCAAACACAATTGTTCATAATAATATGTAATACATACATTTATGTACGTATGTATGCATAGTTGCATGTGCTTGAAACTGTGTATGTCTTTTGTGTTTAAGTATATACATAAGTATTGAAGTGGCTTATCTCGTGCAGAAGTAATATATTTGATAACCAAACAGTTGCTATTAAATTAAAATATAAAATTTATTTTTAAAAATGTTATTTCAGTTTTATATATTCTATACTTTGAAGCCATTGAAAATGGGTAAATAAAAGTGCAAATGTATGTAACGGGCAGAAGGAAGCACCTCCGAGCCCATAAAGTGTATATATTCTAAAGCAAGTCCATGAGCTGAGTTAATTTAGATATGTCCGTCTGTCTGTCAGTCTGTATAAACGCAGCGATCTCGGAAACTACAAAAGCTGAAAGCTGATCTTGGACTCATTCGGTTCGTTATATCACACGCAAAACAAGCTTATCATTTTTTTTTCTCGATAGCTTGCTCCGTTTTATTAATATCGATATGAATCGATTTCAACCTTTGGTTTCTTATTATATCTTTAAAATTATAAGAGCTTGAGGCAACAAAGGGGTATTTCCAAGTCGAGCGGCTTCGACTTGAACCTTGAACTTGTTGTTTTTTTATTCTTAGAAACATAACTAAATTTTAAAAAAAATTATTACTTTAAAAAAAGTTGTAATTGTTGTACTAGTTTAATTTCGAAGTTTTGAACGAAGCTTTAATTTTTTAACACAATTCTATTCAGATGAGCGTTGCTAGTATCCGCCGAAAGCATAGGAAGGATGTATATGTTCGCAAGTGTGGGCCTTTGCTCTTTGGAATAACGACCGCATTTTTTGTGGCTATATTGTACTGGTTTTACTTTGATTTACGTCAACAAATTTCGGAATTTCAACAAAAATTTGAAGAAGGTAATTATTTTTATTTATTCATACACAATCAGCCAAAAAATGTTCGCCTATGGATGCTTTCTACCTGTGTTACAATTAGAAATAATATTAATATTATATTATATATTTATAGTGTCTGCAGCAAGTAAAGTCTTTCCGGATGCGCTTCAACATTGGCATGAAACTACATCGTTCCTTATAAAAAATCAATCTTTAGCTGTGAACCAATTAAATGACTTAACGCAAAACGTTCAAATGTTAGCAAGTAACTTAAGCAATCTTCAAGCAGCAGTTAATGCACAAAGAAATTATGGCCAGAATGAAAAACTTGTTGCCGACTTTGGAGCTAAAATTGAGTCGGTTGTTACAGACATAGAAGTTATGAAGGAGCACTACAATAGATACATCGACCTACAAAAAAACCTCGAGTTGAAGACGGAAATGATACAGGCAAATAAACTACTTATTAATTTACTATTTATATTTTATTGTTCTATATTAAATAATATATTCAAACTTTCAGACTAATATGAGTCGATTGCTTACCAAAGAAATTAATTTTTTGCCAACAAATTTTACAAAAAATGTAAGCTTACTTGAACAAACTATGGAAAATTCATTAAAAAATTTGGATGATAAAATAATGTTAGTAAACAATACGCTAGACCAGACAGTAAAAATTCTACATGGAGAAATACTGGGATACAATGTAATTAAATATTGTCACGATTGCCATACATTAACTCATTAGCTCTACTATTTCCAGATAAAGTTGGAGGACTTATTGGATCGCTTTCAGAATGTAACCTCCCATGTTGCAACATTAAGCAAGAATTGGCTGCAGGTTAAGCAGAAAATAATAACTGTTGAAGAACAGTTAAGCCAATTTAATGAAAAGGTAATATTAATTTATTTTTTTTTTTTAGCAGACTATTAAGACTATAATGTGTTTATCAATGTCCGTTTTACTGTTCTTTTAAACTAAATTTTTCCACCGCTATTGAAGCTAGATATTGTAAATATAAAAAAAGCTCATCTAGAGTTTAATAAGTCGTTATGTGCTCTCGTTCCGCGTGATGCAAGAATTTTATGATATTTTGGTTATTTCAAACCAAATGTTTTTTGTCCCGTTCAGCAAAAATCGAAGACAGTCAAAAAATTTATGGCGCAATCATACTTGATACATTGAATTTCTTAATTTGCATATGTACAGATAATTCGATAATTTTTTTAAAGTTTTTTTTTCTTTGAATTACCACAAGTTTCGCTTAAACCTATCAATTTCTTCAATTTGCAGTGTTCTTTGACAGAGAACATGCAAGATATTTCGGTCGATCGTTTAATGGACTTGTGCAAAAAAAATGTGGACGTTTTAAAAGCTAAGTTAAGCCAAGAAGAAGAAACTACGGTAAATATTTTAAATTTAAAATTTAAAAAATTTTAAATATATGGTTTTTGCAGATAAAGGCAACTAATTCATCTGTCCAAGGATTAGTCAAACATTCAAATACTACAAAAAACATAACGTAAATAAAATTGTAAAATTCTAACCAATTAATGGATATTATGTTAGCATTAAGTGTGAATAAAATATAATATAGCTTTTAAATAATAAACTAATATATGACATTTTGTGATGTATGAATCCTAAGTCGTTGAATATAAAATTAATTTATTTATATACATGTTTAAGAATATAATGTATCAACAAATTTAGTTTAATACATCGTTTGCAATTGAAAATTGTCCGTATTTTATTATTTATTTATAATTTCTTTTAAATGGTATGTTTGTCACGATTTGTCTAAGCCCTTTGATTTGGATGCTCTGAAACTTTGGGTTCAGTGAAGGTATTATTATTATTATTTGCAAGGAAGTGCCCCAACAAGATATTAGAGGCGCTCTTTTGATCTTCCAGAAGATCAGATTTCTTGTCGGGCAACTTCTTACCAGTAATGGACTTTCTAATTCTCTGCAAATGTTCTTTCAGCCAGAAATTAGTTTTATAAGACTAGCTTGATCCACATCTTCTAGCTACCTATTTGTGAGTTTTCTGATGGCGTGGTCTAAAAAAAATTATTAATATTACTCGGTCAGAAATAAATATCTACCAGCATGACAATATTAACATTTGTTGCAACTAGGAAATGTTTTTGCCCAGCACCAAGCCCAAACCGTTTTTTGAAGATACTCTTTCATTTCTTATTTAGCGGATCACCCAATAAAGCGCTCTGATAAATAACATAATTATGTTTGTTATTACTGTATGTATTTAAATTTTTATATTTCTATATATATATATACACTTATCAAAATTTAAGCATATGGAGTAAGGTTTTACGTTAGGGTTTCGCCTTGGGTAACACAAGCCTCCAAGTAGTCTATGCGCCGTTCTAATATTGTAAGTTTTTCATTGAGTACCGCCAGACGTGATCGACAGGACATATCTGAAAAAACTCATATCTTTAGAAAATCAAGTATTAGTTAAAAATAAATGGGATATGCAACGAGCGATGTCACGCCAAGTCTCACAGCCCATCACATATACGACAACTAGCGGAGGGACCTTAATATGATGGTCAGCATTTCTCTCTCCGATTTCATTAAAAGTTGCGGGTTATAGATGAGGCCTATGTTTCGGATCACCAGAAGTTCTCATTTGATCTCTAATCGCCAAGCGCAACTCCTTTCCAATCCATGACGTCAAGACAACTTAAAGATGTGCTTGTTAGTGCAGCTCTAGACCCCTTCAGCAAAAACGTTAGGTACCCTTCTTTTTCTATGTCACCAATGTTACCAAAGCCAATACCCTCTGATTTATTGGTCTTCAATTCTGTATAAGACCTCAAAAATCTTTTTAACAATAAAAGTAGAGCGCCGTCTCTGTCTTGCGGCTGTGCAGGTATTTGCATACCTGGGTTTCGCCAGTATGTAACGTAAACAAAACACACCCACATAAATGCTTACAAGTGAGGAAACTCTAGTCGAGACTGCCCGACTAGGATATACCAAACATAACATAAACCGATTGGATGAGTTCATACATTGTATGATTAAATAGCTGCATTGTATGTGTGTACGTTGTATGTACAGACATATATACATATGTAGTTAGAACCGTTTCGCTTGTGATAATGATGGAACATGAAATATACTTACCAAAAGAGTTTAAGAAATCTGTAATACGTTTTATGCTTGCTGTTATAACTTCTATATACTCTCTGTTTGCCCAATCCTGATGAATTTGCTTTGGAACCGTTTCTCTATGAGCTCCGCTCATCTTCAATTCTTTTAATCTGTATATTTGGAATACATATGGAGTGAAATAAAGTGTGGCAGTAGGACTGTAAAGTTAACATTTGTGGTATTCTATTCAATTTAATATCGAAACAGTGGAATGGAACAAGAATTTTGTAAACTGTAGTAAAAAATAAACCATTTTGTTATTCGATGTGAATAAATGTTACCTTAGTAAGTGTCGTTTCTTTTCAGAGCAACGTTATACAAATGTATAATTATACATTAAAAATCTATTTTCAGCATTCCAGCTTGGATTTTTTCGCCCAACTGGTTTACTCTCTGCCAATGCCAAACTGTTAGATCTTCGTTGTAGAAAAACGGTGTACGTTATCGATCATTTGAAATGACGAGACCATATTAAACAAGTGATAAGGCTTCAGTTGGGGCCGCGCGACAAGGAGATGTCGTGAACCCCGACAGATCTTTAAATACAAAAATACCGGTTTGCATATGTATATATACACAAATGAGTTCAAGGATAGGTCCCAAGTTTCCCCAAAACTCAACCGATTTTCATAAATTTGGCTGTTCATGGTTCGGTGACCAGATCAATCGTACATTTCAGTTTAAAAATAAAAATTTTGGTCCAAATTAATGTAAAAAATGTTCAAAGTAAGTCCGAGTGTTCCCATATAAGGATAGAACCCAAATGTCCCCAGTCGTAACTTTGCCAAAACTTAACCGATTTTCATAAGGATTGGCTTTTTGTTCATGATTCGGTGTCTAAATCAATCGTACATTTAAGTTTAAAAATAAAATTTTTGGTCCAAATTCATTTAAAAAATGTTCAAAGGAAGTCCCATGGTTCCCATATAAGGATATGTCCCAAGTTTCCCGAGTCGTAACTTTACCAAAACTTAACCGATTTTCATAAGGATTGGCTTTTTGTTCATGGTTCGGTGTCTAAATCAATCGTACATTTAAGTTTAAAAATAAATTTTTTGGTCCATGTTCTTGTAAAAAATGTTCAAAGTAAGTCCGAGTGTTCCCATATAAGGATAGATCCCAAATGTCCCCAGTCATAACTTTGCCAAAACTCAACCGATTTTCATAAGGATTGGCTTTTTGTTCATGGTTCGGTGTCTAGATCATCCGTACATTTCAGCTTAAGAATAAAATTTTTTGCGCTTATAAAGCCAATGTAGTATGGACTAGAGTCAGTATTTAGAAATAGAAAGTAATATAAAACCAATTTGTTGAAAAATACATATATTAAATTTATGTCTTATTTTTATTGTTAAGATTTGCGATATAAAATTAGTTTGCATACGAAGATTTTAAATACAATGAATCAGACAACGATTTTGGAAAACGATTTAAAAAGCGTTCCAGTCGAAGAAACTTAATTGATATAAGCCGTTTATCAAACCACCATCCATTTATTTCGTTGTGAACTATTCCAGCATCTGCTTCACTTGCACATCGAATATATACGCAGCAAGATTGTGTATCCAGTTGCACATCACATATATTGCAATTTGAACCTACTTTTTCAATTATTGATTCAATGATCAAGTTTCTTAAATTAGGTTCTTCTATTTCAGATGCATCGAACATGTTTCTTATTTTTAAACAAGACGTAGGCGGGTTGACGATTTTGTTTGATTTTTCAAAAGCTGAGCTTTGCCATTTCTTTGATGTTCCTGCGTCCTTATTCCCAATGTTTTTATTCCATGTCAAAGTACGTAATTGTTCTCCATTCCGTACGATCATACCAAATAATACACGATTATCGTTTTCTTCTAAAGTTTTAATAGCATTGTTCCATGAACTTAATAGCTTAGAGCGTTTATGAGCAGGCAAAAATTTCTCTTGTAATTGATTTATTATTATCTCTGAATTTTCTGAATGCGAACTTCGATACATTAATTCATTGATTATGTCTTTTATAAACTGTTCAGTCGACAACAAACTTTCTTTCTGTTTTAAACGATAGACGACGGACAGAAAATAAAATAAAAGGCAACATGATATAATAAGAATCAGTAATCCAATAACAGTGAAGAATCGGGTAATTTTTTTATAGACAAGGCACTTAAATGGTAGTTTTGGTTCAATAAGCTCAAAGGATACAATTTGCTCTGAAGAGTTATAAGTTGAGACAATTGTCTTTATCATCCACTGCGGATTCTGCGCAATAAGGTATTGCGTAGCTAACAGTTTATTTTGTAGGTTGCCGTTTTGGATATCAGTGTTCGTGCTTAAAGCTTTTTTGAACTCACTCATGTCGAGCGCGGCAGTATGATCTTCGCTTACACAATGGTGTAGTCGTGCTCTTTCATTTAAGTACTTAAAAAGCTCTTTACTTATGTACATTGCCTTATTAAATAAATCTTCGCTTAAACATTTAATATTCTGAGAAGATCGTAAGTCTATGTCGTTTACATTACACACAGTATATTTTATGTCTGTTTGAGAAATAGGGCTAATTTCAAATTTTTTTGCTGTGTATAAAACTGAAATAATGCCTAAAAAAATTAATAACAACGCAATTAGTATGGGCGGTATGACATATTGACTAACATCGGGTTTTTTAAGAAACGATTTAACGTTAAATGTAACAATTTTTTGTACAATCCCATTTTTTATAGGTGGTTTTGTTGCATGTACTGAGCATCCATCTTTGGATATTACTTTTTTTTGTATTGAAGTATCGCGAAAGCTAAGCAATCTGTTAACAACACTTCCATCCCAATTATTAGATTTTCCATATAGTTTAAGATATGAAGTGGATTTATCTGTTAAGTATAATAGCGGCTTACGATATTTGCTAGAAACGCTTAAAGGATGAGGTTCATTTTCATAATCAGTGGCTAAAAGCGGTGGTGGTGCATACATTCTTGAGGTATAGCTTTGTGCAGGATTTTCATCAGTTTCGCTGTTATATAGTGAATTATTTTGACATCCATAATTCTTACTGCTTTCAAGTACGTTAGGTAATTGTTTCGGTCTTTCTTGAATTGGATTTAAATTTTGTTTATTGTCATTGCAGTAAAGTACATAATTTGTGACTTTTTCTCTTTTAAGCTTTTCTTTTTTTATATGTTTCATAAGTTTTTTAATAAGTATTGGCCTTGTTGTTTCAGTCACTGGAATATTTGGAAAACCAATTTGAGTTAGCTTTCTTTGTATTTCGATATCGCTCAAACTATCCAAATTTTCGGCCGACATATTTTCCTAAAAGTAAATAATTTATTTATTAGATATATTAAATGGTGTTTTATAGAAAAAGTTTATTCATACATAAGTAAAATATTTTGAAATTTAGAGAAGTGTTTTATATTTTCAAAACAACGCAAAAACTATACTACAAATGTCTTTTTCAAATTTTTAAGCTTTTTTTCTAAGAATATGATATTTGTATAGACTATAGCGCTTAACAAAACGATTGCAAAAAGTTTCATTAAGATCGGTCCATAAACATAAGCTATTTAAAAAAAACTTGTACCAATAAAATTTCACAAGTAGTAGTAATAAGCGCAAGCACTGCATGTTGTAGTATGGGGTATCTCCTAGTCGGATATTCCCGACTAGGGCAGATATTCCTGCCCTTTCTGTATCTGATTATGCGATGGAGACACTGTATGTGAATATATGAAAAATTATTGTAAAAAATTTGAAGCGGTAAGTCTAGCCGGTTTAGGTATCATGGCGGATCTTATGTTTGACGATGTGCTAAGATCAGACGTACGTACATACATACTTATGTATATAATCTTAAATGCATGTTGTCTATTGATGTGAGAGTCGGAATACGGCTGTGCATTTCATGTTTATTTTAAATACAGATGCGAATAAATATACATGTACATACAATATGTACGAGTGACGAAACTAAACACTATATGGGACAAAAATTAGAATTTGTCTATTTGGTAATTACGATTATATATGCTATGTATATAAACATATAAAGATTATATTTATATATATTTTATACATATTCAATTACATGCATACATACATATATAAAATATAAAGTTTATTTTTGGATTAGAAATACTAAGTATATAAAACTTACTTAATGAAGTGCGTACTTTGTACGTAATCTTGACTCAGAACCAGATTATGTTTACAATAATTTTAAAATTGTTTAACGATTTGCCGATGTGCATAGTTCTCTAAACAAATAAAATGCTTGTAAATACACAACAGAGTTGCATTGCATTGTTCAGACTTAGTTCAATTGAACTAGTCTTTGTACTGAACGAATGAACTAAATCCTAGGTAATTAGGTGACAACTTGTTTTTATTATCGTTTACAAAACAAAAAAAAAATGATCAGATATTACTTTAAAAATTTTCCTATGTCAGAAGTATAAATTATATGAAAACTCTAGTTTAAACGATAATCGATAAGCTACAAACCGAATATGCGTAATATGCGTCAAGTTAGCAAAGTTAGCGTAGATTATCGGAATTTAGTTCATGGGCCGGACCCAGTTTTTTTGGTCACATTTTGGCATAGGCGTCGCTGACGCCTATTTCGGAACCCGGCTGGTGTAGGGCGGTGCTGTCTTCCGTTGTGCCTGCCCCCAAACCCTACGGCGGGGGACGTGGGCGTCTTCATCTCCTATCGGATGACTCTGCGAATGCGGGCAATGAGACCCATTTGGGACCCTACATTATAGCGCCCTTCAAAGTCCAGGAGTTCTCAGGTCGATTCACTGGGGAGTACCTCCGGCATGTAGGATTAAAGAATTGATCTGTCTCAGGGGGCTAAATGTCTGTAGGTGTGTCAAAGGCTATTCCTAATATCTGTAAAATTCCAGTTATTCTCCTTTTCGATAGTGTTGTCTATTTTACCTGTCCTAGCTGAACATTAACTTAACCCTTAATTCCGTGAATTTAAACTTAATAATTAATTGTTGTGGCTCCCCTGGAAGAGTGTAGGGAAGTTTTGGCCACCGTAATACCTGTAATCTTGTTACTTACCTCTTACTCATCTAGACAGCTCTCATCGAGTGCCTTAGCGGTGCAGTGTAGATTCCGTTCGGAATCTACCAGGTACACTAGGCTCCTGAGGACCGGAGGAGCCAAAAAGATGTGTGCCGCAACACAAGTAGAGTATGAGCTTTGCGAGACGGTCTTTGGGTGAGGTCACCAGGTATCTACTCCCCAAATTTGACGACTCTATCTTTAAAATTGTGGGATAAGTTTACCTTTTATCGATAGAACAGCGGCAGATAAGCTAATAACCCAAATACCGAGCGCACAAAAAAACAAAAATAAATTCTATATTATTGTTTAAAAAAAAGACTTTGTTCGACCAGAAAATATTACGTTTAATGCAAAGCATTTTATTGTTCGTATAAATATATGTTTATCTATTTATGTATGTATATATATATTTGTGTATATAATATCTTAATTTATCTGTATATATTTTGGTGTATAATTATAAACGTAAAAACATATTAAATACAAATTACACAAAGCTTACATATTTCTCACATTCTATAGCTCACATTTTGTATAAACTTGAAAACTCATATCTGTTTGTATTAAATTCTAGATGACTACCAGTTGGCTGAGGTGGTAAGTCCTCAATAGTATAAGCCAGGAGAGCTCCATTGTTATCATGTACTGAGTAGTTGAGATCATTATGTGCTCCACTTAAGCTGCTGTATTCCTGGTTAGAATATGAAGAAGCGTTGGCAATACCTTCTGATTCCACCAAACTGTTATCCATATTGCTACTACAAAAGCCAATATGTGGCGAATGTGTAGAAGTTAGAATGTTACAGTCGCTGTCGTCGGGTGCCGATGACATTGGGTTGAATTCGTCATTTTGGAATGTATGCCCTCCATAGGTTAGTGAACTGTTATGGATTTCAATGTTCATCGTAACAGTTTGCGGCTGTATTGTAAAAGACGGTTGGTGGGATATGCTTTCCGATACACAGTCTTCAGCAAAACATTCGTGCGTATCTGTCAAATAGGGGGGTAAGTGATGGCTAGCCGAATGTAAATTTGCATCGTTTACAATGTTTTCTTCAGAATCAAATACAGATTCAACAATATTTTGATTTACGACCTGATGACTAGCACCTCCACTGCTAGATGGTAAGTTCACTTCTGCCGATGTGTCTTCGATTTTCGATATATTTTCGAAAAATGGATAATATTTAAGAACTTCTGATATATTATCCTGTGTGTTAAAGGAATGAATTTCTGATATATTTTCCACTTTAACAGTACTGTTGTTTAAATTGCTTCCTATACCGCATTCATTTGTATTAGATAAGAATTCGGATGACTGGAAGCTGACATTATTCTCTTCAGTTGCAAGTATAACTTCATGAGAATCGGAGGGGTTATTTATATCATATTTATTCTTATTAGTATCACCTAAATCATTTTTCAGCCGTTTTGACAGCGTGCCAGATTGACAAGTAGAGGTAGATCTTTTGTTTTTTCGACCGGCAGTGCATGTTCCGTTCATTGCAACGGATGTTATATTGTGTGAATCATGTTTGACATCGTTCACTATATCTTGACTTGGCTTTAAAACGACTGACAATCTTGATTGCTTTTTTTGTGGCTTATATTTATAATTTGGATATTCTATCATGTGAAGTTTTCTCAGCTTTTCTGCTTCAATAATATATGGCTGCTTCTCTTCTTTCGTAAGAAGTTGCCACCGTCTTCCTAATTCCTTTGATATTTCGGCATTATGCAAATCTGGCGTTTTTTCGCAAATTTTTCGCCGCTCCATTTGACTCCAGACCATAAATGCATTCATAGGTCTTTTTATATGGCCAGGAGAGTGTTTTTTTGTCTAAAATATATAAATGAAATATTAAATTTAGTAATAAGAAATGAAGTAATACGAATAATTGCTTTAAGCTAAATCAGTAATTTACGAGAAAAATCTAACATATCACTGACAAACAAATCGCTGTCAACCATCCTAGTCTACTACTGGGCATGGTCGGAATCTAAACACCAAAGTTTGCGACTCTGGCTTAAAAGCTGTACGAGATAGAGATTTTTGAGATTTGCGTGGGTGGGAAGGGGAGGCAAGGGGTCGTGGCCGGAATATTTTTTTTGAGCGGGTGACTCTAACTTTAAAATTCTGGAATTTATTCACATTTTATCGATTTGCTATTTGAGGTTTATCGATATGTTATCGAATTGCCAGCCTCCCAGTGGCCATCGGACACACTTTGTCTGAAGCTAATCGTATGAAAATTAATAATTAATTTTATTCACACATCCTTTTCCAAAAAATTGCTTTGGGCGGTTTGGGTTATGGGCATAAAATAAATGCTTTTTGCTTTGAATTTAAACAGACATAAAATAAAAACAAAAACGTATGTATATGTATGTATAATAAATACTAGTACTAATCTAATCGCACGAAAATGATTTATTAATTTTATATATATATAAACATAAACATTTATATAAATAAATATATGCATATACATACATATATGTACATAAATACATACGTTTATATTTTCGTTTTATTTGTGTTTAAGAACTTGCATTTCATATGTACGCAGTATACTATGCGAAATGGTGTGAATAACCGCTTTATTAGAGAGACACCAACAACACTAGTAATAGCGTTAACTTCGACCTTGACGCAGTTCGTGAACCCCCAGTTCAACCAACCAATATAGCTTGTACCAACGACCGGGCAATAAAAACACCAGCGTTGTTTTGTTAGCTGAAATGCAGCGGTGGTGAGGTGAAACCAGACGAATGCTATAACGGCCGTTGACATTAAATTTGTCGTTGCTAAAAAGTGAAAAATTATTGATTTATATTGCTCATGTATAGTAAGATCTTATCAAAAGAATCAAGCTATGTGCATATGTATATGAATGTGTATATATACGTATATATATATATATACATAGTGATACCGACCGTAAGGCCACGCGCAATAGAATACTCTCCAGCCACCCCGCCAAAGCCCATATCTCCCACAGTTTGTGAGCTAGAGTCCCCAAATTTAGAAGGTGAATAACTCTGGGGGTAGAAATTTCCTGGTCACACCCACTTATGCCCCAGTACAACTCGAAAATTCAGATCGAGTCGAAAATATCCACTTCCGCCTCCACAAATTACAAAACGCCTAGACCGTGAACGGGTATAACGCACTCGGAAACAGCCGACTGCAACGTTCTTACTTAAAATAGCATTTTATAAAAAAAAATAAAATAAATTTATTTACAAATTAAATATACTTACTTGAGTTGCATCCGAATACGGGGTACTTGAATTGACTGGAACAAGTGCAGACCCAAAAACTAAGTCCAAGTTATCGAGCTGCGTTGCCATTTTTTGCGAAATTTCTGTCGGAGATCTTTTAATTTTGTTGCTATTTCCATGATTTTCCATTATAGTTGTAATGTAGATTGAAGCTGGCACTAAAGTTTGTATATGTAGTTTGTTTAACGTCTTTACGATGGATTATAACAATGGTGTGTTGTGATTTACTGTCACTACCGTAGCGGTATGGCAGAACGAGTGGATTTGGCCTGATACTGTAATCGATATCTTAGTATCAATATTAGTAGGAGATCCCTGAGTCGAGTCTGTCCAAATAATTTTATTACGTGCAAAAAATTAAAGAAGCATATATGTATAAGTATATAAAAATGCTTCTTTAATTATTCTTTAGTATTAAAATAAAAATAAGACACATGTATATATGTTTATTAATAATTTTGTTCCCTGTATACATACATACATACATAACAAAAAATTACACATAACGTACACACATACATATGCAACAATTTACTATTAATATTTATTTTGTCTGTATATATTTGTAAACATACAAATAAATTTTTCTTTATACTTATAAATGCATATATGTGCATATACATATGTATATATATTTTAACATGCATACGGATATATTTGATCGTCCTTTTGTATTGATGAACATGCATGTATGTAAGTATGCATTTAAGTGCTACTTGTACATATTTGTGTGCGTGTGTGTGTTGGTTGGTTGGTGTGTTGACTCAAGGTGAAACTGGTTCCTTGTATTGTGTGTTTGCAATGTTCAAAGACTCACGTTTGAGTTTCGTGTGCGGCAATGGATTTATTTTTTTTACATATACATGCATGTATGTACATACATGCATACATACGTGAACACCAGTTTATATACAGATACTCTTGTGGGAACACTAACACATTCAAAAAGCACAGACGTATGAGCGCACATATTTATATATGTATGTACATCACAATGTACATTTATTTGCTTAAGTATTTTTCTTGTTGCGTTTTAACAATGACCATTTCGAATTACTCTCAAAAGTTATCGTAATATTTTAAAATCAACAAATTATGAACAGTCGCATTTATACGTACATATGTATATGCACGTATGTATGTATATTATCAAAGTATCTCGCACAGCATCATATTTACTTGTTTACATATACAGTTCAATGTAGTAAGTTATTATATTTATTCGATTGCAAGCACACACAAGAGAGAATATTTTTTTATATACATACACATGCATATGTATTATGTATGTGCTTACATGCATTCATAAATATATGCGTATGTGTATTCATGTTTATTATATATGTATGTATGTATTTTTATGTATTTGAACAAGTCACTCACAATCACAATGACCATGCAGGTCGATTATAATTTTAAAAAAATTAACGGAAAGGTTTAAATCACAGTACATCGAGTAATTTCATTCGCGAATGTACAGATGTACATATAAGCATGCATTGAGCTACACTTGTTGCTTAATTGTTTACATTTTATTTATTGCAGCGCATAATTTAGATTTGTTGTTTTGATTTGTAACATTTGCATTTGACGCTTTATTTAATCAACTTTTTTTGAGGCTACGACGGAGCAGAACACATATTGCGACCGACTGCTCCACGCCAAAGTCGGAGCATTCTGGCTCAATCCAATCTTAGCGCCAAGAGCCCAGTGCAAGCACAATCGCAAAGCAGCGAACCCGACGAACACGAAGCGATTGAGATACGAGGTGAATGTGACGAGAACTACGTTCATACGCTCATGCATCCATACATACACACACATGTAGCTGTAATACATAAATACGTACAAATACACTACGCATATTATTTTAGGTTGTTATTTTTATCGCTCTTTATAAAGTATATGCACATACACTCACACTCACACACACACACACAAACACAGTTGTATATGCAAGTATATACATACATACATACATATATCCGTTTATTTTTTTGTGATTCGTCAGATTTGATTCTTTTTTTTTATTTTACTGGCATGTTTATACGTACGTACATATATGCTTTTATATAAAAATTCATATACAAATATTTTTGTACATTTTCTTGGCGTTGTCGTTTCAGATTTGTATTAACCGATGAGGTCGTTGTCGATCGCTTACAGCTGTTCAAGTGAACTGCTTTGCAAAGTTTATGGCTTGAATCACCACAATACATCCCACACATACACATGTACATTCGTATAAACATTTATGCATTTCGTGCGCTTGCATATTCAAAACGAAGAGCGAGAGACTGAACTGAGAGAATATCTCTCCAGTGGCGCAGCGCGGTAAAATTCTGGCCCGTTAATAAGAAAAATTAAATTGATATAAAACAAGATTTTTACATAATTCGAACAAAAATCTATATATGTTGTGGGCGGGCAAGTCGTAAAACTCCATAACTTCCATTATTTGAATTGAATACATTTTATAATTAAAAATGTCTTACAGATTTTGGAATATTGCCCCAAATTGTTTAACTGCGGACCTGGTGCTATTATTGATATCAACAGTTTTAGTTATACAGCCAGCTGGCTTTGCCTGTATGTGTGCGAGCGGCAGAGCTCCAATGAATATATGTATGTATATATGCATGTTTGTGTATATTGTGAGTCTATACATGTACATATACAAAATGTATACACATGTATACACATATGTATATACATACAGTAGGTACGGATGAATCAGCTGTTTAATGCGTATTAATCATATGGTTATCTTCATGCCTTCGGCTAAGTGCTAACATAGTCCATACATAGATGGATATGTACATTGTGTATGTCCGCAAACCTAAATGCAGTCGATGTTTATGTTTTTTTTTACTTTAAACAACATAATTAAAAATTTTTTGCAAAATAAAAATGAAAAATTACACAAATTGTCTGAAAAAAAAATACTACATTTTTTGTTTATTAACTAAAGTATAGTTTAACAGAATAAACATAATTGTTAAAGTTCAATTTTAATTGTTGAATAATTATACATACATATGTACATACATATATTATTTCTCTACTGTCAAGTAATTGTGTGCAAAATGCAACCGAACGGAAAGTATACAAATACAGGCATACATATATTGTATGGAAATACATGCATACATACATACATATGTAAATATGTTTGGCTGTGCATTTGCCTATTAATTTGTGAGTTGATATGATTCGAGATTCGGCGTTGCAGCATTTTTTATGAGCACAAATTCACATTTAATATAATAAGCAGGGAAAGCGAGTTAATGAGAATCAGATACTGTGGATTTATTTCAACTATTATAAAGGCAAATTGTCAAAAAGTTGGTTAAAATGTTTTCCATCTAAATAAGGACATTTATAGTATCTAATTCTCAATGCAGATCGGCTACGCTAAGCAAAAGAAATACGTCCAAATTGCATAAAACAGTAAAAGACAACTGGATTTTAATGACAAGTTCAAATAAAAAAACAGGGTATAATAATTGTTTGGCAAACTGTGTTTACAAAGCACGCACTGCGGACAGTTATCGCCATCGGCGTGCGCAAAACGCTTTATATAGTTTCTAAAGCCTTCATTATAGGTGTTCTGTGTACATATGTTCTTGATAGTTAAATATTAATACAGATGCAAACTTTGTGCCTCTAGCTCTTATAATCTTCGAAAAACATCTTACAAATTTAAAGTTGTTTTGGATTTATTTTTATATGTATTTTATAAAAACGGTAAAAGTTATCGATATTATGAAACAAACTCTGCGTGCCTTTATACAGTGTTCATACAGACGGATGGACGGAACGACACCCCGGATCTATCCGTGTACTACGTTTTTTTTATGTTATAAGATAGCCCCTTTTTTTTAATATTTTAAATTTAAACTTTCAAAATACAAATTTGTTTGATTATCGATTCTTTTGTGCAAACTGGGCATCGTGTATTTGATTATTTACAATGTAATAATAATGACCATGAATTATTAGTTACAGAAAAAGCATATAATTTATTACAAAAAATAAACATTAATTGGTGCTGGCGTAATTTTTATCATCTTCTTCACCTACTTCGAGCATAACTTGCATAATTTTACGTTTAAGTTTTTTGCGTGAAACTGTAGAATTTAAATTGCGAAACTCATTTGCAATTAATTCACCAAATGCATCCCATTGATCACGCACATTAGATGGAGCCGGCGCCGAGGTAGCCACATCATTTTGCTTTCCGCTTGGAAGAAGAATTGGAGAAGTTCTGCAAGTTTCGTTTGAAGAATCACTTTGCGTTTCCTTGTTCCGGCATGTTCCTTGTTCCTTTGCATTGCTGTAACTTACGTCCCCAACACTAAGTATTTGTAGCTGTATGATGTCTTCAATCTGGCTTTTTTCGTTGGAAAAAGAAAATTTATGGATATTTTCCAGTTTCTACAAAAATAAAACACTATGTATATACGATTATATTAAAAATTTTATATAAAATTACTTTTGTTTGTGGTTGATATCCCGGCCGAGGTTCAATGATAGGTCTCAGAAACATCAACGTTTCAAAATGTTCCCAACGACAAGTTTTAGGTGACAGAGCTTTTTTTCCTTCTGATTTTTCTAAACGTCGTTCATACTTTTTTAATTCGGAATTAAACTGGTTTCGTAAATTGTGAACTTTTTTCCCATACTCAATTTTTGAGATTTCGAGAGTTTCACATATACGATCTATAGCCTTGTTGCGACAATCTTTGTTTTTGTAGGATTCCGAGTAGTGATTCCACAAGCAATCAGAGGCACGATAAAGTTCAATCAGTTTGTAAATTTTTTCTCGTGTCCAAATTGTAGGTTTACGGTGCTGACGAATGTTTTGTTTCGTAGGCAAAAAATCGATATGGGTTGTTAAACTGTGCGCCATTTTTATTATGTATTAAGCAAATCTAAAAAATAATGACAAAAAATCACTTTCAACAGAGCTGAATTTCTTCTTTAAAATGGACTTACCAAAGTAAACAAATAAAAATAAACAAAGTCGTTCTTAGTAATAACAAATTGTAAGATGTGCATGTATTTCCATTGAATCGTTTCCATCTCGTGCGTTTATACCTGCTTCCATAACCTAATGCAAGACACTGTTCATCGGAACAATTAATGCAAGGTGGAAAAGTGACTAAAATAATGGTAATTAACGCCGCTGTTAAATATAAATTTGACACTTTGGATATGGACGGATGATTATTTTTTTTTGGGCGTGGATGTGGATGCTACCTAGTAGAAAAAGGCTATTGAAGAATGGTATAGTATATCTGCGCTGCGCTGGTATTTTATTTATTTTTTTATTTTTGTAATTATTTATTTTGATTAAAATATATTATGTTTAAATTTTGAATGTGGATCGTCTCAGAAACGCCGAATACGAAGAAGACCTCATGGATGAGAAATTCGAAATTCCCTGGAAAACGCATTCCGTTTTCACTTCATTTCTCATGAAGACTTGTACCCGGTAGTTTTATGCCTTCAATTCCTTATAGATCCCGCATTTTCCTACATATTTCTGCATATGCCGTATAAGTCTCATAACAACATGAGGCATTTGAGATAGGCGTGGTTGGTGATTACCATGAAAAGTATTATATTAATGTATGGCCTAAACTTTTGAACAGCTAATACTGCAGCGAAGCATGGCTTCTCCGTCACCGAATAGCTAACTTGTGCCTGCCCCTCTTGACGGGGAAGAACGGTAGCGGCCTTTCATTGTCCTCATAATCTATTTGAAACTGCACAGACCCCACATTAGATTTACTCAGGCGTATAAAAAATATTGGTTTGATGAATGATACAATTTGGCTGTTATCTAGTGCTTTCAATCAAAACAGCAAAAAACAATAGGCAATAAAAGACCCCGTCCTTACGAGAATTTGAATCTCCAACCGTACTTTAGTTATTATGAAAAAAAAATAAACTTACCCATTACAAAGAAAAATTTCAAATGGAGTTTTATGAGTCTTCAATTTTCTAAAAGATTTTTTGAGTGCTATAGAATATTAAAATAATTATTTTAATTAAATTTGGTGTCTATAGCTCATATAGTTTAAAAGTTATCCCCAAGAAACCTGGTAAGAAAAAATCGATACATATCGAAAGAAAAAAAACAGAAAGGGTTATCGGTATTTTTAAACAAACTTGAGCTGCGTTATGGTTTTTACGAACTGATACAACGTTTGTGTGCGCTTGCAGCAAATTGGTTACTAAAATTTGATGTATATTTTTACCGATTTTCAAAAAGCGTCAAGAATTATCGAATCGAATTATGGTTTCCGACATTTGACGGTCAGATAAATCCGGCTAATTCGACTCGGATGTTGATTCTGATCAAGATTTATATGCTCCCTTCTGCTTGTTACATTTGCACAAAAATCATTATACCTTTCGCATCCATTTTCCGTATCTACTACAAGTGATAACATGAATGTAGTATTCATATTAGGAGAATATACATGCATATAGTCTGTAATGATATAATTTAAAGAAAAGAAATACAAATTGTATATAATTTATGAAATCATTTTATTGTAATGTGTTTGATTCCAAACACATGCCTGATTTAACTAAGAGCTATTCGGGTGCCACTGGCCATTAAAGTTATTTATTATTTAAGAAGCTATCGTGATTTTAAATGGGTCTGTTGATGTTTTTTCAAATGATCACTGCGTACGAATCGACGACAACATTGAGTACATGCGTAAGGCTTCTCACCAGTATGCGTTCGAATATGTCGGTTTAGATCATCTTGGCGCTTAAATCTTTTCTCACATTGGCGACAACAAAAGGGTCTATCTTCTACAAACTGAGGCATACCATAGGTACTGGGACCATCCTGTGATGGTAATTGTGATAGCGTTTGTACAATTTCATCTGCAGGCTCATATTTAACCTCCGGCTTATCGCTATGGTCAGCTGTTAATTGATGTTCAGGTAAAGGCGCTATTATCTGATATTTGTCACTATGTTCTGGCCGTTCCAATTTAATTCTTAGTGGAGTGTGATCGAAGGAAGCTATCGTTGCAGGCTGTGATAGTTGTTTTTGGTGCGAATTTGATTCACTTCCACTAAGTACTGCCATAAAATGATACCCCGACTCTGCGTCTGATGCATTTCTTTTCGGTGCCTTTAGTTTGGCGTTATTAGGCAACGAACGCTTTGGATTATTACTCTTCAGTTGCCTGTCGTGTGTTGCCAAATGCTTGGTAAGATGGTCACTACGCGAAAACTTTTTACTGCATTGCACGCATGCAAATGGTTTTTCACCTGTATGAGTGCGCAAATGACGATTAAGTTCATCAGATCGAGTGAATCCTTTCCCGCATTTTGGCTCAGTGCAAACAAAAGGTTTAATGCCTGTATGCCACGTGAGATGAGAGCGTAGGTGGGAACTTTTTCCATAGCTTTTTGTGCAGTTATCGTACGGACATACGAATTTTCGTTTAGGGTCCGCTGCGTGAGAAGCAGCCAGCAGCTTTATTGTTGGCATTATTCGAATTTTAGAGTCACCACTAAAATCTATTGTGTCTGATATTAAATTGTTCTCAGTCTCCACCGTATTATGTACATTTTCGAGATCCAAGGGGGAATCTTGTTTAAGCTCGCCAAAAATTGTTGAGGCTCTTAGCAATACATCTGGGGCCGAAGACAGTTCATTTGAGTGAGTACCGTCACCTATAGTAGGAAAAGAGAGTGGTGGTTTTGCTGATTCAATGGGTGTTATTGTTGATGTCGTCAGCATTTGTGGTGTGGGTGTGTTGGAAATTATTCGTGACATTACGCTCTTGGGTTTCCTTTAAAGCTGAATTGTGGCGAATTTAACTATATCTGCAAGTTGATATAATTTTATTTTTCATATTTTCAAACTAAAGTCTTACAATTTAATGTGATAATACTCACTAGGGGCGCAATTGTTTAGCATTAAAATATTTTATGGGCGTGGGCGTCGGCCATTCTTGTTTAAAGATACAAATTTTTACCACCAGAACACGGAAAATGCATTATCGTTTTACTTCAATTTATTCTTGACACATACAAAACAGTACATACATAAAACATAATTAAAAAATGTGAAGTTTTGTCATTTATTTTAATTATGTCCTATAGACAACCTAATTGATAGCGATAAGATTTATCGATAGCTGTTAAAAATACTCAACTTGATTTGGGGCCCTCTGCACTACAACTAGAGGTTATGATATTCTGCATCCGTGTCAAAGAAATACATGTTTCCAACGCTGTTTTAATACTGAAGTCACTTCTCTATGAAATAAATTTTGAAGAATTTATATGATAGTTTTAATGTACTTTTCACGAAAAACCAGAAATTAATTGAAAGGCGGAGAAAACACAAGAAATGAATAGGCGCAGTGCAACACTTAAAAAAAGTGTAAATTAATATTTTTAAATTGAAAATGAAACGTGATATAATACAGAATAATTTACTTAACTGCCCCACTATATAGCTGCATCGGCAAGATGATTTCATATACAACAAAACTCGATATAAAATGAAAAATTGTATGTTAGCTGCGAACGTTGTTATTGATAATTATTGTATAACAAATAAATAAATTCAAAATTATTTTCGCTGTCCATTAGGACTAAAAGCCAAAAATATTTATACAAATACTTTTAAAAGAAGGTTAAGCCAATTGCCTTCTCTTACTGCCATCGATATATCGGTAACTTTAATATACTTATATTTAAAAAAAATACGCTAGAACATAAAGTTCTGCGTTCGGAAATGAAAAAACCTAGACAGGTAGGCACAATCCCCAATTTATTTGTATGCGGTTTACCTTAGGAGAATAAAAAGAACAATTACCAATCGGTACCTATTTGTACCTTTAAGGCAATTGCATATTACTATGTGACCGATAACAAAAAATTGCTCATCTCTAAAGTTCACAAAAATTTACCGAATGTGTTGTGCTTTAATAATATTGTCTGTTGTATTTAACTAAAAACAGAACAATATTGAATTAGAATGTTTTACGAAATCGTAAACATTTGTTGGATTCCCTTATCGGGATTTATTTCATTTCTAATTATTCTATCTGCCATCAATAAATCTATTGGTGTTCGAAAGGCTTACGTTAATATTCTCTTAAGAATATTTGAGGTAAATGCTCGTAATTATTATTTGTGTGTTAATAGTGCCACTTAAAATATAATTTTAAATAATATAATAACAGATATTAAATATATATGCACATTTTTATTCGGATTGTTTAATGTAAAAGTTCATAAATATATCTAGTCTATATAATGCTGATATGGATTATGTATTTAAACATAAACTTTAAAACTTATTTAACCTTATACTTGTTCGGAAAGTATACTGTTACCCTAACTGAAACATTCATTTTATTATTGTTATTTTGTAAAAGAATAATAGTTATAGCCTGAACCCATATGTATATAGAAAGTCTATATATTCTTGATCACAAAGACGGACGAAGTTATCCGGCTCTCCATCTGTCCTTTATCTGTCCTCCTCTGTCTATCTGAACAAACGCAGTAATCTCGGAAACTAAAGAAGCTAGGTACCTTAACTTTTCAGCTTTAAAAACATTTAATCCAGCGTATAATTTTTCCGATATCTACGTTTGGACTTTATACTTTCGTAATCCATGCGCCAAAGAGGTTTATAGTTTTTTTTCGGTGTTCTGCCGATAAAAATCGATTTTAAATTTGGCTTATTTTGCATATCTCGGAGATTATAAGAGCTGGAAAAAAATTAAAAAGCACCACAATTATAATAATTGGTTTTTTAATCCGAATTTTTTTTTTTGGTATTGAAATATATGATATTAAAAGTTTTTTGTTTTTAGTATGGACGTGTTAGCATGGAATCAGCTTCAAAGGAAAATACAAAAATATCGACGGATAAAATAGAACCGGATGAAAGTCTGCGTGTGGAATATGTGGATGGCATTGACACAAAGGAAACATCCAGCGGAGCAGTACTTATAAATCGAGATGCTGTTCTTCTTCCTCAAGCTCAAGAATTGAACTATGATAAGCCAAGTGTAGTAAAAAAGGTAGAAAACTTAATTTATTTACTGCTCAGATCTTTTAAAATATTTAAATTTCTTGCGCCAAGTTACAATATTGTTTAACGGTTTGAAATTATTAATTTCTTTTTAGGAGGAAATAAATTTCGATTTTGAAAATTGCCTAGACTACGTGAAATCTGGCGTAGAAGCTATTATTGAAGACGACGTAACTTCTCGTTTTCAAGCGGAAGAGCTCAAAAACTGGAACATGTTGACACGCACCAATCGACGTTATGAATTTATATCTTGGAAAATAACGCTTATTTGGATGTTTGGATTTGCTGTGCGGTATTTTATTTTAATGCCACTTCGCGTGCTCGTTTGCTTCATTGGTGTACGTATCTATTTTAAAAACTATATCTATATTTTATCTATTGTAATAACTATATGATGAACCGGATCCCCGGTGTTATCGAATAATTTTACCATGAACCCATAAAACATGGCTAAGAAGAATATAATGGTTTGTATAAATGTATGTGACATCGCCAAACCCATTAAGTGCATGTTTCTCAGCCTCACGATTCGCTTGTCGACCGTCTGCCCATCTGTCTGTTTAAATGTGTAGATCTCTAAAAGTATAAAAGCTAGAGAGTTCGTTTATATCATTCACCGGTAAATTTTATTTGTTATCGATAACTCTCGCGTCAAATACCAAAAAAGTTCAATTCAAGGACATCAGATTTCGATTTGGTTTTTATATAAATTTGAATGTTGTTTTAAGTGCAAAATTCTTCAGAATAGAGATTAGTGATATTTACTTTCCTCGTTATGTAACAAGTATTTATATTTTTTTTTTTTATCTTTGGAGTTAGTTTTTTAATACAAAATATAAGTAGGTGAATTAAAACGTTCTTCTATTATGTTACATCTTGACTGTCTTGCTTGTTATAAATGAAAATCAAAGATAATATAACTGCTCGCATAATGCCATACAACGGATTGATACAAGGCATCTTGATTTTTTTTCCAATTTGAGAACGAGAATGAAATCGGTACCCTTGCCTTGTGGCAATTTTCTTGTTCGGCGATACTCATTTTAATAGTTATATTTCATTTTGGTAATACTCTGTTGTTACTTTTGTACTTTTCGGGAAGCTGAGTACAGTGTAATTGATGTTTATTCTGCTGTTACTTATGTAATTTCTAAGCATTGTGGAACATATCTGTTGTGTCATGTGAGCTCGCTATGATGAAAAGTCAAAATATTTTTTTTAAATACTAACGAAAAATAAATGTTAAAAGGATTGTACATATATAATAAATAAACAACATTTCAGTCTATTTTTTTTTTTTTTGATTTGTTTTATACAAATTTTTTTTAAATTTATTTAAATGTACCTCAAACGGTCGCTATAATTTGTCACAGGTATTTTATGTAGTTATCACAATCGTCACTGTGTCAAGCATCTAACATTATCTTTACTTTACAAACTGGCCTAACGCTGTTGCCCAAATTTTTGTTTGAATGTTTTAATATTTGTAGGTCAGATAGCCTAAAGGAAGTTCCCACATTGGGGTCGACATACTCCACTTACCACCCAACTGTCAAGTATGGAATCGTTGGTGTAGAAAATTAGTGATTCGGCTTGTCTCAGTTCTCACTGGGAGGCATGAGTGTGGAGAAGGGGGTCTCTTAATGCTCTAGAGTCTTACAGTAGTTCGTTCACTATGTAAAAGCAAAACTTCCACCTAATACCTTAAGGCGGTTCAATTGCAGCTAGAACTAGGGTATCTAGAACTAGGGTACCTCTATCAAGTCGCACTCCCGACTAATGCATTTTTGTTATATCTTAGCATAATACATATAAATTAATAAAGTCCTAAATTAATGATATTTTCTATCGACACAACCTCATTAAACAACATACATATATAAATATAAGTTTGGGATATGTCGCGCAAGAAAACTAACGAAATTCTATTTTTTGTTGTTCGGCGTTACTTATCCTAAAGTTTATATATTCATTGAATTCATCTTGTTTTTGTCCTTTTTGTCCTTTGGCATGTTTTGAGTGGAAGGCTCTAGCTGAAATGTTTCTTATTAATCTTATTACTTTGGTTCTAGGTTTTATTTGCAGTTTTTACAAATGCATTTGTGGCTTTAATACCTTATCGTATTTTGCGGAAGCCCTTAGCGGACCTATCTTTCAAAATAACATTTCGTCTTATATCTAGTTCTTTGTCATCAGTAATAGTATTTCACAATAAACAATATAAGCCCAGCACTTCCGGGTTTTGTGTAGCAAATCATACCACCCCCTTGGACGTGGCAATACTATCAACAGACTGTACCTTTTCATTGGTGAGAAAAAATGATTTTATAATACACAGAAAAGGTTACATATAAAATTGAAGTAACTTACTAATAATTGAAAATTAAATATAAAATCTGATGTGTTATCTTTTAATTACGAATGCAGCAATTTTGATAATTTAAAGTCATTCTTCATATTAAACACTAAAATTATATAAATGCTATTTATTTTGCAATGACTACTTGGTTCAATTTTATATGTATATCTGAAAACTATATGTGTCACTTCTGGCTTTTGTAATTGTCTTTGCGTTACTAAATTGAAAAAATATTCTGAATATTACTTACATGTTTTATGTGTATGTTTTCAAACTTTATTGCAATAAAGAAAGTCAAGTAACAGGTAAGACATTTTTAACAACTATCTATCTTTGTTTTGTTACACACTTACTCAATATTTTTTTATACCTCAGAATATGTCGACCAACATAGTCTCAGATCTATAGCTATCGTGTGCATATGCCACATGCATATATCCATTTTTTTCTTGCTGGAAAGGTCAATCGAATCACTATATAATATTGCTAATATAGAAACGGCCGAGGAATGAAGCAAGACCTTCTAAGCGGTGAAACCCTATATTAGTTGTTTGCCAAAACTTTACAACATATGGGTTTCTTCGAATGTATTAATTTTTAAAACGTGCGACCAGCTATCTACATATTTAATTTGGCGACTCTAGATCTAAAATAGTGGGAGATATACCGCTTTTGTCAGCTAATAGAAAGCGAGTGTAAGCAAAGTGGGTTCACAAGTATTGGACTTACCAGAAATGTAATAACCAAAACCTTATATGAAAAATTTGTTTGGAAATATTCTAGGCTGGGTGCGGGCGAGCTCGCAGGGGGCATTCTGGCGGGATACCAAGGAAGAGATCACCCGAAATCTTTAGTTCTAAAATTGTGGGAATTATTCACGTTTTTAACGATTTTCGATTTATGTTATCGACATGTTATCGATTTGCCAGTTCTGCGGTGCCTGTATGTGTATGTATGATTTTTCTATGCATGAATGAGTGCAAGAGATTTGAAATGTATGTAACGACAACTCGCGGTGTAAGGTATCCACTAATCTGTACTCCTGACTATCGAAATCTTGTTTCTTGTCTTGTACTTAATAATCTGTAATAATCTCGTTTTCTCATATGTAACAGTTGCTGCGATTGTTTTTGTGATGATTTAAAAGAAGCTTTATTGCGTTTTAGAGCCGATATTAGCTTCTTGTTCCAGAAGTTGGTATTGTTGTTGAAAATGCTAAAGCAAAATCATTTTGTTCTGCTTGTAAGGATTTTACTCTGTACACATGACGTTGGTTTGATTTAAGTTATAAGCTTATTATTTATGTAGTTTGATAATGCTTTAAGAGTCCTCTAGCAATTTGTCTTTTAATGAACACGTACTATTTACGGTATGACGTGAGAGTTCAGTAAGAGCTTAACTTGTATGTATTGTTTGTATTTAAAATTGAAGTATAATAATAATAATGTGAAACATAAAATGGGGACATTTTAAGTTTACTATATTATCAAATAATTTAAGTTATTATATATTAATATATTATATTTATAATATTGTAATTACACACCTGTGGCATATCATCATAATATCAATTACATCATATACGCCTTTTGTTTTATGCAATCTCAGGTAGTGTGGTTAACAGCATGCACTGCTGCTGTGGGAAATCTAAAGGATGGAAGTAATAAACGGGCTATTGTCAATAAGGTTCTTGGGCAGTGTTTTGGTATCTTGTCCAGCGCTATTTCTGCAGTTATAACATACCATAATGAGGATAATCGACCGACATCAGGTATTTGTGTGGCAAATCATACAAGCCCTATTGATGTACTAGTGCTGATGTGTGACACCACCTATTCTCTGGTAAGACAATTATAAATTTATAGGAGTTTGCATAAAATATCCGGTCAAACTTTATATTTGATTATTTATTTTATGCCAGGATTATACAATAATATTCTTTATTAAAGTGCTGTGAAGGCGTTTATTTCTTAACAGAATAAGTATTTTTCAACATAGTTCATCAACGAATAAAAAAGTACTCTTTAAGTAAAATGTCAATCATAATAGCTTAAAACATATAAATATAAATTGCAATTAATTGGCTGTTGACTTTTTAAGTTATTAGTACGACAAACTATATTTAAAAAAAAAAATCTTTTTTTAACAGCAAATCATTGCACTGTTTGTACTATCTGTAGCTTCATAAAACATTTAAATTATTTTATATTAACATAATTTGCACCTCTGAATATTTGTTTTTTTATGATCTAGGTAAACCAACAGGAAGATTTTATTTTGGTATATAATTATGAATTCACAAAAATTAGAAAGGGATTATTAGATTATTAGAATAATCACAAAAAAACTAAAAGGTTTCAATCCATTTATGTAGAGGCTTTGTAATTATATGTCCGTCTGATTGGAACTAAAATATTTGATCATATATATTTTATCCAGAATACGGTTTATAGAAATGTATACTATGGTCTGCTTGCTGTAAGATAGGGTTTCGCTTTTTCGAGAACACAAGCGGTGTTAGATTCTAATAATATTTGATCTTTATTCAGGATCTTCTTTAGGTGTATGTCTTCGTACATTAAGTATAGCTAAAATGGTAGTCGGCAGGATCTCGTTCACTGGCGAGGATCGTATATGCCGGAGATGAACAGGATTAGGCCTAGGCGTTTACCGTGTGTGTTGGTTGGTCCCGGTGCCGGTGCTGGGCTTGGCGCGGCCTAACGCTGCCACTGTGCGACCAGTTGGTTACAATCTGAATATCATCTCGAAAAGATAGGTAAATATAAATATCGCAAATAAAAATATCGGCCATATCGCATTAAATTCGAAAAAATGCCATATTCATCAGTTAAATTCATTGAACATAAAATGGAGGATAAGTAATTTAAGATTTTAGAATATTTTCTGATCTTGTTTTAAATGTCCAAATAAATCGAATTTAATATTTTTTTACTTTAATTTCGTATATGAATCCCTAGCTCAGAGCAGTGTCATTGTGCATTATATTAAGAACTGGTAATTACTTTTATTACTTTATTATTTATTCTTTTTTTTTTTTAAATATAATCTATACCTTAGAGGTTTAATTTAATTTAATAAGAACTATTTTATATTAATTTTGTTAAGTAAAAGTTTATCTATATATATCGTATATGTATTTATGTTGAATCTAATCATAACCACGTCACAAGGCTTTTGTCGGGAGAGCCCAACTACGAGATACACGAACTCTGCGATCTGTCGTTACAAACATTTGAACATTTGAAATATGCACACACATAAATGACCGCTGATTGCATCCTCGCGAGGAAAAACCGCAAATGTAATCTCGGTAGCGGTCTCTACTCGATTACCGCTAGTACGTTTTAGCGGCTATTTTTGTTCGGCAATGTCCGCTTTTGTAAGTGCTTACCACTGTATAATTTTGTGTAGGTTCTTCTGTGCTACAAAATATCGTGTTTTTTTTTTGCTTGTTAGCGCCAAGAATACAGATGTTGGGTAGCTTATATTCTGCGGGGCAAAGTATTGCGGAAGGAATCAGCGCCGAAAATGCGCCTAAAAAATCGGAAGTGCTTATATCTTCTACAGTTTTAAAGCAAGAGTCACCAAATTTAAAATATATTACTGTGAAGCTCTTCTAGACTTCACAGAAAATTTCGGCCACTTAGTTTTTAAGGTAGAGTCACCAAATTTTGAAGGTAGAAAAGATCGATAACAAAATTTTCGGCTAAGTAAAGTAACAAAGTTGTCAGTCCGACAGATTGTGCATGACCTCTTCTAAAGATCGCTACTACCTACTTCAGCGTTCTGAAACAGCAAGTTAATGTACTTACCCAGAGTGCAAAAGTTGTCTCTAGCAGTCATATTAGCAAGAATAAGGATAACAAATTAGAGGTTGTTGTAGATATTTATCGATTATAGAAAAGCGTTGAAAGTTATCGGTCATCGGTCAGACGGATGGAAAGACAGGTGTACATGGCTAAATCAGCTCGGCTTGTCTTCCTGATCATGAATATATATACTTAATGGGGTTGTTACATAGATTTGGCAAAAACCATTACACCCTCCTTTTACCCATTTTCAATGCGTTCAAGGTAAAAAAATTGTTAAGTTTGTGCCTGTTTTCTGAAAAGAGGGGAATTATTAATGAAAGGGATGTTTAGGATCCTTACATATTCATTTCTCCATTTATAAAACATATTAGGAGTGAGACACTTCTGAGGGAATGTTATTGTTGTTAAGGGTAAAGCGAAGTGGAACGAAGTGACCACATTGGGGAATATCACTTAGACTCATTATACTCGTTCACGAGGTGAAACTAGTCTATTGGGTTTGCACTAATGCCATCATAATGTCCGCAAGAACACTCCTTTTTTGACGCTAGAGACTTAAAACTTTATATATATAATTGTAGTTATCCTATTTAAAATGAGAGGCTGGCAATTCGATAACATGTCGATAATCATCAAATCAAAATCGATAGAAGTTAAAAGTATTTTCCAAAATTTTAGAGCTAGTGTCGCCACATTTTGTTTAGATTTCGACCTTAATATCCCGGTCACGCCCACTAGAGTGCCTCCAGCACCTCCGCTCCAAAAATAGGAAATGCCGGCGACGACCCCTGCCTTACCCTGGTCGTAAACGTGGTACGATCGTTCCCACCTGAACTTTTGCGAAAATGCTAAATGCTATTTTTCCAAAAAATCAAAGAATTTTTTTTTCAAAAATTCATCGATTTTAAATGTAAGATCGTTTTTAATGAAAAATCATGACCAGAAACCCATCAAACAGGAAAATCGGTTCAGTTTTGACAAATTTATGGGTGTTTCAAATATGATACCTATGGGCCCAAGACCTTTACATGTTCAAATTTTTCTCAATTTTGGCATGATTTTTGACGAAAAATTTAACTCTTCAAAATCATGTTAAATGTTGTTTTTTATACTATTTAGGGCCAGTAAAATCGATTAAAAGTGCAAACTCGCAATTTAAAATTTTGATAAAAAATTTTTTTCAAAAATTAATAAGGGGGGGGGGGTACACGCTTTTTCCAAAAATATCAAAAAAATTTTTTTTCAAAAGTGCATTGATTTTAAATGTAGAATAAATGTTAATGAAAAATCATGACCAAAATGCCATCAAACATAAAAATCGATTCAGTTTTGACAAATTTATGGGTGTTGGGTCCGAGAACTTTACATGTTAAAATTTTTCTCAATTTTGGCATAATTTTTGACGAAAAATTTAACCCCCTCAAAATCATGTTAAATGTTGTTTTTTATACTATTTAGGGCCAGTAAAATCGATTAAAAGTGCAAACTCGCACTTTTAAAATTTTGATAAATTTTTTTTTTAAAAATGAATAAGGTTGGCGTCATGCTTCTTCCAAAATTATCAAAAAAATGTTTTTTTCAAAAATGCATTGATTTTAAATGTAGAATAAATGTTAATGAAAAATCATGACCAAAATGCCATCAAACAT